>SNQJ01S0028436.1:92640-110285 GCA_010110895.2 Picea sitchensis | reverse complement strand
AAGATTTACTATGGTCAAGGGGAGGGTAAGGGGGTTTTAGAAAAACTGTTGTACATATGACTGTTCTTAGAGACTTTCTTAATTAGATTTTATAACCTTTTCTTAAGTCCCCTTTTTTATTACTTCAAGAACTTATTTGATTGAGTATTTTTTTTATTATTATTATTATTTCGACAAAATGAATCGATGATTTATTCATTCGTATTTCTTAGGACTTTTATCCTTAATTTTTAAAATGGGATTTCATACCTTTATTAGCTCCTATATTTCCAGCCCAAAGATTACGCATTCATTAGATTTTTCATTGTGAGATACTTGATAGGAATACCTGCGCATGTCACCTTTTAGTACCTCAAGTTCATTGTTTCATGAGAAAATTTCCCTACGAATAACATAACATTATAATCATTAAGAAACATCATGAAAGAAACTTTTATTTATTATATATATATATATATATATATATATATATATTTGGAATCTATACAAAAAGCATGAAAAAAAACCGGTATGTACAATGAGAATTTAGAAACACATTATTGCATGAAGTGTTTAAGATGCCGCCCATTTACAAGGGCATTGAGAATGTCTCCATCCAGGTTTTCTAATAACAGATCATTTTTTCCTTCAAAGGCCGAAATCCTGTATGGGACAGACTATATCGGATCGAATTTTCCATGTTTTCCAGTGTCTTCTTTCCTAGCTTCCCATTTTAGGACCAAGTCGCCAGGGGGGAATTCTCTATCTTTAGCTTTCTGATCAAATAAGGCCTTCATTTTATCATGATATCTTTGCAACCTTTCATTTACTTCAGCCCTATTTTGTTGAAATTCGACCAACTGGTTTATCCTTCTGGTAACATCATTGGGTTCTTCATTTGAATCTTGCCAGAGTTTCATTACTGGCACATCAAGGTTTATTGGTAAAATGACATCAGTACCATATACCATCTAGAAAGGGGAAATCCCAATTGATCTTTTAGTACTTATTCTATTGGCCCATAGAGCATATTTTAAATGGATATGCCACGCTTTCTTATTTTCAGTCAAAACCATTTTTATCAGGGTAATGAGGCTTTTGTTAAATGATTCAGCCAGACCATTACCTTGTGGATAGTAAGTTGTGGAGTGTCCTAGCACGATGTTATATTTTTGGCAAAAAATTATCATGGCCATTGCCTTAAATGCTTGCGCGTTATCAGTGACTATCTTTCGAGGACAACCAAACCTGGATAAAACATTATCTTCCAAAAAACTGATTACTACCAAATCAATTGCATTTCTTGTGGGGATAGCTTCCATCCAATTAGTGAAATAATCAGTAGCAGTTAGGATCCATTTGTGCTGCGCACTAGAGTGTGGATGAATTTCTCTAATGAAATCAAGTCCCCATTGTTGAAACGGGGCTTCAGTTTTAACTGGAATTAGGGGCAAAGTTGGGACCTTCTACTTGCCTGTGAACAACTGACAAGGGACACAATTTCAAACTTTAGTGTTCACTTCTGTGAACAATTTGGGCCAGTAATAATTGGCTCTTAATATTTTATACGCTGTTTCTCGCCACACATGATGTCCTCCACACACTCCGACATGGAATTCATCCATAATCCCTTCTGTTTTAGTTTTGACTAAACACCTCAGTAGGAAACCTAAGGGGTCTTTCCAATACAATTTAGCATCTATGATATAGTATTTTACTGCATGTAAATTTAGCATCCTAGATTTAGACGGGGTTAACTCGCTAGGACATTGAAGCGTGGGTAGATAATGGATGATGTCGTGATACCAGGCCGAAGTAGAAAACTTGTCTTGAATTTCGGTTGTAGGTGCAGTGACATCAAGGTCATCTATTTCCATAAATCCCTTGTTCTCTTGTAGCTGATTTATCCCAAGTGCTTTTATATTTGATTCAACAAGCAATTTGGCCAAACCCTGAACTTTGATAATTTTAGTTGGTTTGAATTCTAGGTCAAACTCCTGGATCTTAGCTAACCACCTACCTCTTCTTCCATCGCTGTCTGGTTTCACCAGGATATCTTTAACAGAGCTAGAGGGTACATAAAAAATGATCTTTGAGTGCAACATGTAAGTTCTGAAAGCCTTGAGATATTTCACCATTGCATAGGCCTGTTTCTCCAATATATCATATTTTAACTCAGCATCTCTGAGACTTTTGCTAAAAAATGCAATAGGCCGCTCAAAACTTTCCTCGTTTTTCTGTAACAATACAACTGCGATAGTATGTTTTGAACCAAAAGAAAAAATCAAAAACTCTTTGGTGTAATCTAGGCTTGCCAAGACCGGTGCTTCTCTTATTACTTTCTTGATGCGTTGAAATGATGCTTTGGCTTCGCTTGTCCATTTCACCTCACTGTCCTTTTTGATCATATCTGTTATCAATTTTACAATTTCAACAAAGTTAGGGATGAATCTCCTCAAGAAATTTATTTTTCCTAAAAAAGACTGAATTTCTTTTACATTTCTAGGAAAATTTATAGTATCTATTGCCTCAACCCTTTTTGGATCGATTTTGATTCCATATTTAGACACAATATGTCCCAAGAGTTTACCTTCTTGCATTGCAAAATGAGATTTCTTGGGATTGAGTGACAAACCAAATTTTCGGCATTTCTTAAAGGTTTATTTAAGGTGCATTAGATGTTCTGCATCAGATTTAGAGAACACAGTCAGGTCATCAAGATAGATAACAACTAACTTATCTCTTTCACCCACGAAAGCGATATCCATGGATCACTGAAAAGTTGCCCCTGCATTCATTAAACCAAAAGGCATTTTATCATACATAAAAGTACCACAAGGGGTAGTGAAAGTAGTTTTTTATTTATCGTCCTAATGCACTGCGATCTGATTGTAACCTGAAAAACCATCAATCATAGACATTCTGTTAGCTCAAACTACTTTTTCTAAAACGTGATCCATCTTAGGTAATGGGTAATAGTCTTTGAGTGATGATCGATTCAGGTTTCTGAAATCGACACACGGTCTGATCTCGTCATTTTTCTTTCTCACTAGGACCAAATTAGCTACTCACTCAGAGTATCTCAGTGGAACTATGATTTTAGCATCCAAGAGTTTTTTGACTTCTTTTTCTATCACCGGTAATAGGATAGGGTTAATCTGCCTGAGTTTCTGCCTAAAAGGTTTGATGCCTGGTTTTAGTGGAATTTTATGTTCCATGATAGTCATATCATAAGTTCTCAACTCGTCATAAGACTAGGCAAAAACATCTTTGTATTTTTTAAGAAACTCAGCATATTTACTTTTGATTTTGGGAGATAGGTACCTGGATAATTTCACTAATCTAGGACTCTCTTCGGTACCTATATTGCAATCTTCGACCTCTTCCGACTAAGGCTATAAGGTAGTCTTCAAAGGGATGCCATCATGATTAAAGAGCCTTTCTAAGGGAATCAGGTCCTTGGGTATCTGATTATTTTTTAAAACATGGATACGGTGATTAGCGATTTTATCCTGGAACTCTTGGGGGTCTTCCCCTTCCTGCATGATCCAAATAGGATCATTTTGGTTCTCTTGTTCAGCATGCGTTTCGACGAACTTGTCTATTGTTTCTAAAAAATTTCGAAGTTGTTCATCATCCTCAAAGACTTGCCAATATTGTATGTTATTGGGTATGGAAGGTCCATGTCTCATTTTTATATGATACTTTAGTTTGAAAGCAATGGGAGGTGCGAAAGTCGAAGCAGCTTTGGCTAAAGCATCCGCCTGTTGATTTTTTGCTCTCGGAATGAAGTGAATATTAACAGAGGAGAACATTTTTTCTATTAGGTCCCAAATACAATTTCGATATGACCTTAACCTAGGATGTTTGGCCTGGTACTGGCAATTAACCTTCTTCACGATCAACTCGACATCACCAAAAACTTCCAAGTTTTTAATTTTCATTCTCCTAGTGGTCTCTAACCCTAACAATAGAGCTTTGTACTCACATACGTTATTAATGTGTTCAATGTTCCACTATAGCCTATAAGAGAAAGGGATAACGAATTGGTTATCAGGTGCCACAAAAATTACTCCAGCCCCAGCTCCAAGATAAGATGAGGCACCGTCGAAAAACATTCTCCAAACACCAATTATATATACATCATGTTCTATTTGTTCTTTTTCTTTTTTATTTCCTGTACAACTTTATTCTATACACGCATCAACATCATCATCTATATATAATATACAATTACCTAAATCCTGATCAACAATATATACAGGATAATTATTTGGGCTGAGAGGGTCACTAACCATAAATGCTAACCCGGTTTCCCTGTACAATCGCGTGAATTGTCCTCCGAAAACTGGAATTGTTGCATATGTCATATCAAGTTGAAGGGAACCTCCAAGTTTATCACCCCAGGACTGGGACAAGAGCATGCCATATTTTGGGGGTATATCTGTGACAACCACAACCATTAAAATGCTTTTTGCAGGTACCTGTGTAAGGTTTATAACTAATTCATGTATCATGCCTATACACTTGACTTTCCTCGAATCAAATGAATATAAATCTCCATAAGGCCTGGTAATTTCAAGGTCGAGTCTGTCCATGATTTCTTTAGGCATCACATTGTGAGAGGCCCCAGAATATAACATGTAGTTATGGAGCAGATGGTCGCAAACAATCAAAGTGATGTAGAAAGGGGCAACAATGTCTCTGGTACCTTCGAAGTGTGGGCTGAAAATTATGTTAGGATTATCATATTCTAAGTTAATAACATCAATCTAACTTTAATTTTCTGAAAAACTAATCATTTTAGGAATTTGTTTTCGGTATATCGGGTTTTTGGCCAGTTCGACAAGGGGAATAGGGATTTTGATCTTATTGATTTCATTATCTAGATTAAAACTTCCAATGTTTTTTTCGATTTCCATGGTTTTAGTCTCCAACCCTTTCTTTTTAGCCTTCCTTGGTTGAGGGGCCTTTGTTTCGGTAACAGGGGTTTCTAGTTTCTGCGTGCTTAAGGGTGGCGTTTCCATTGTCTTTGTTTTAATATACTCTATGTTAGTGGTCTTAGTCCCTTCAGTCTGTTTTTCAGTGATTTTTGAAACTGCTTCGTCAGTTTCAACCCTCGATAGTATCTTTTTAACTGGAGCGGTTGTGGAAACCCTGTTTCTAGGTCTTAGGTTGTACTTCTGGTGGAGCTCGACCATTATACCATCCGCTATTCCCTGATAGGTCGAATCTTCTGAAACACTGTTGTTCTTTTTACTCTCAGTCCTATACTCTGTAGTCAAAGACTTTTCGTAATCTTGTCTTGTTATATAAGGTTGTAAGCAGTCATCGCCAAGATTGTTCATATCCTTTTCTAACTCCTCGAAATCCTCCACGTCTTGTCCTCCTATAAATTTTTCTCTTTTAAAAGGGATTTGGATTTTTTTATCTTCATTCTTAATTCGTTTTTGGTGGTTTTGAGGATTAGGGTTCTTCCCGAACTCCTTTCTAGGGTAATGTTCATTCTTAGCTTGATCTAGTTCCATTCTTGATATTTTATTTGACAGTTCTTTGATGATTCTAGACATATCATCCATTTTGTCTTCTGAAGATCTTCCTGATCCAGAGGGTCCTTCTTGATCCCTGTATCTCCTGATTTCTTTGTTTCCAGTCTCGAATTTGGTTTTCAGCTTCACTGATGCCATCATGTTAGATTCGATTTCCAAGGCATCATCTTGCATCTTGGTGAGATCTACTGATCTTCTCTCCCTTAATAACTGGGCGAAGTCGAGGTCAAAAGCTCCAGCGAAAGTCACTTTCGCTGTAGGTTGGGAGGGTTTGACCTCGGTTGGAACCTTATTGTACAATTTATTGAATCATTGGGTAAACTTGAGAATTGGTTCATAGTTTTTCTTTCGAACAACCCCAAATTCGGTTAGATAATAAAGATGGTCTTTCCACTCACCCCACTATCTGATAAAAGCATTTTCAAGTTCATCGTATGATGGTATATATCCAGCTACTAGGCCTCAAAACCAAGTTATTACTTTCCCTTCAAATTTTTGAACCAAGAGTCTAGAGTAAACATCTTCATGTTCCAATCCAAGAATGTCAGGGAATTGATCGAAAAAATTTATGTGTTCAACTGCCGTTAAATCGCCCTCTCCCATGAACTTGGGCAGGTTTTTCATGTAACTTTATGCTAAATCATGGAGAGGGACTAGTAGAACTAAAGTGGGATATCTTGCAGCAACCTTTACACATATATGACGAGGCGGTACTTGGTCACCTGCTCCTCCTCCTGGACCACTTGCGATAACACCTCCTACCCCACCTCCTCCAACCACGACCATTATGGATTTAGCGGTTAAAGTTTGGGGGTTATAAGGAAGGGTTTCAAGAAATCGGTTATCGATGGGGAGGAAACTTGAGAAAAAGGAGTTTGGGGAATGTGGACTGGTTCCTTCAGAATAACGAGGTGAAAATATAGGAGAATCAACAAAAGTTGAGTCGAGATATATAGGATAATTGTTTGAGTTTTGAGAGGTGGGAAATCGAACCTCAAGAAGTGAGGGAGAGTCGATCACAACAGAAAGTGAGGTAGATCTTCATTCTCTATTGGTGTGGGAAATGGCTGAGAAAGCTTCGGTCTTAAAAGAAGGCAGAACCAAATCTGATTTAAGGGCTATAACTTTATTAGCAGAGTATTCCCCATAAGGGGGTGGAATACTTGATTCACTGTGTTGATATCCAGATTTAGATTGTGTAAATTTAGGTTGATAATTTTTATTTGTCGATGAGGCAGTCTGTCGAAAGTATCTTCTCGATTTTAGAATTTTTTCTGGGTTAGAGAAAGGCGAAATCTGCTTGTCGTATGGATTGTTCTTGGTGTTCTTCTGGTTAAGAGCCAGTTTAAACAATGTGGAGTCGCAAAGTGAAATATACAGGTATCCTTAGAAGGTTTTCAAACTTTGTTCACTATCAAAGAAGGAAAGTGTCAATGTTGTTCTTCCCAGGAAAAAAGATTCGTTTCTCCGTTCCCCGGCAACGACGCCAAAAAGATGTTGTTCCTGATTTTATACTTTAAGGCTCTAAAGTATATTGTCAAGGCATTTGAAAAGATAGAGGAAGTTGAGGATAGAAAAAATCAATGATAAAAAGGTGAGGACTATAGTTGGTTTCTCAACTGTCTCTGTCAAAATTCCTAGTTTTCCTGAATACTGATATCTCTCTCAATTGTTTCCCATGAATGTTATAACTCAACCCAGTTATTTGTTGTTTGCAAGATAGTGTTAAATAAATTTAGAACGATGCTGGTTTGATTTGAAAGACCAGGTTCAATGTTAGGCTTCCTTGAAACTGGTACTGTCATGAAGGATAAAGGTAAAGGAGATACAGTTCTGTGTTTTCCTTTTAGGCTTCGTTATCTCTATTTCACAATGTAAAGAGAATGATTTTAAAACATGAATTAATAGGATGGCTAAATTAAATCTTGTTTCTTGTATTTGAGTTAAATTTAAAGGAAATGAAACATGCATGATATGAGGAAAAACATAAATCTATTAACAAGGTGAGGCATCAATTAAAGAGGAATCTCACGTTGTAACATAAGATTATGAAAACAAGAAAAATATTAATGAAGCATGTGATATTGAAATCTAAACATTCACAGGTCTTGTATCTGCTGATAACCAATAAAGAAGAAAAATTGTAAATGATTTAAATAACAAGAATAATAATTTCCACAGTAGAGGTTGTACTAAATTGTAGCCAAGAATTCATCAATTAGATATATGAAAGAAAGATGAAAATACATGGGAACACATAACTCAGACTTGACAAAATCTGGATTCTTCAATCTGCATTTGTATTAATTCAGAGTCTCTCGAAAATTACTTCGTCACAATGCCTTTTGTAGAGAAAAAAAAAGCCTTTTTTCAGTCTTCTCTCCTTGTATTTATACAAGGTCATCAATACTTGATGGTTAGCAATCTCCTACTTTTTAGGAGAAAACTAGTTACAAAACTGTGACCTTAACTATTGCATGATTAACATTTTTTTGTCTATCATTTCAATAGTATAAGCTTTCATACGATACTTCACTATTTAGTTGAAGTCTCTCCCTCCTTTCATCCTATACATTCAATACATTTCTCCAGAAAATAAACAAAATTTCTAGGAGGTGTTAGAAGATCCTTAGCTTCAAACAGATAAAACTTTCTTTGGACCTTTGGAAATTGGTCTTCAAAACCTTTATCGGAAAACTTGATCACTTGCAACTTTAAATTGGGCTGTACCATCCATAAATCTATTAGGTTGGCATCGATTTCCTTCCACTGTGAAATTTCCGCCTGAATCTCCTTCAAGCTATCTTTGCACTTCAAGCTGTAGCTGTTTCACAGTAACATCTTTTGCCCGAGTGGCTCAAAGCAATCATTTATTTCAATACCCAACACTTGCTTATCCAAAGAATCAAAGATTCCCTCACATTCGTCTTTGATTTCTTTGACTATCTTCTTGTTTTCAGATATGTTTGTTCCCATACCTTGAACATGATGTCTCCTCTTATCACGTTTTGTGAAGAAATATTTATATTCTCGACATCTCTCTATTTTAGGGCATTTTGTTGCTTTTGGAAATTATTATTACTTATTTGGCAGCCTCCTTTTCACAGCCAAAATAATATTATCAAGGGAGTTTCTTACCTCTTGAAAATAATACTGGATGATCTATTTTGGAGATCAATTTTTGTTGCTCGAATTGTATATTTGTATGTTCTTTGTAAAGGAGATTGGAAATAATTTAAGTCTACAAACCAAGATTTTGTCAAATTTAACTTAGCTTGTAGCTATTTTACAAGCTCCTTTTGTTGAGTAACCTACACATGACTTGCTTGTATCCTCTAGTTCATTTCATCAGGAGCAGTTGGGTGATTGAATTTCTTTCCTTTCAACAGTTCTGGCTTGCTCCAAGATTTTATTCACCTCTTCTCTAATGTTTTTTTCTCAGCATTCTTTAGCTAGTCTTCCAATTGAGCTATTATGTGTTTACTCTTCTTTATCCTTGTTCTCATATTCTGTAAAAGTTTGATGTTTCCATCCCATGGAGCCTACTACTTCTGTAGATAAATCCTCCTCTTCCAAATTATGGACATCTATCAATACCCTATTCTTCTTCACCATACACCCCTCTCTCATATATACATCTCTTGTTTTAGAACAACCTTCCTCTTTTTCTGAAAAAATAATCAGAAGAAGGAATATCATCCCTCACAGGAATGGGGTTAGGATCCACTCAGCATATAGCTCCCTCTTTGGGGTCCAAAGGCAATACATGCAAAGGGTTAAAGAGTATGGGACTTCTAGCTCACAGCAGATCTTGTTTCTCCTATGGAATTAGGTATATTGACATCAAAAAACAGGTGATGAAGGAGGAGTCGACTTACTAGACTCGGGAGGTGTCATGGACCTCCTCTCTGCTTCTATCTCTGATTTTTTTGTCTATAAGGCCTCTTCATTTTCTGAAGACCTTTCGATTATCCTATGGAATTTCCTCGAGATTTACTTTATCCTGTGCTTCTTGTTTGAATCTTGGAGGAGTATCCTCTTGTTCCTAAGGAAGGGTGATTGATTCTCCTTGTAGTACTTTGGGTAGACCACTCCGTCTATGCTTTTGGAAGGTATGAAAACTAGCTTGCAAGTCTGACAACATTGTTTGTACCCTCTCTAACACCTCCTCATAGATCCTAGTCCCTTTGAACATGTCATCATAAGGGGACTTCTCATGTTCATAAGCCTTCATATTACAATTGGCCATGTGTTTTCTCACTAGCTGAGTACTTGAGTGGAGTGTTTCTTGTGTTTGAGGTCTACCAAGTTGACCTCCTCTAGCGCTGTCGCTTCAACTTTGGAATGACCCAAAGTTGAGTAGTGAAAATTCCCAATCTGAGCAGGAAGAGTAAGCCTAATATTGTCTCATTACCCACCCATTGGGGCATATTATATTAGTAATGTTATTTTATTTATAGCCGACTTTAGGCCATTAGGCATAACTATACCTCCTAGTCTCTATATATACCAAGACTTATTTTCATTTTGAATCATCTTTTCCTTGAACATTTTAAGTGGGGTAAAGGGAGGTTCCCTTAGAAGGAGCTTATTATCTGAAATTATCTATTTTTTCAAGGTGTTGAGTACTTTTAGGGTTTTCTATGCTATATTGATATTTGGTTCTTATATGGTATCAAAGCTCAAGGTCCTAGGGTTTCATTTCCTCGAGACACCTTGGAATTTTCACTATAACATTTCTTCTAAAATGTTTCCAAGAAGTGCTTGGAGGATATTTATTAGATAGATCAAAGATATGTTAGGTTCAAAATTAAGCTCCACAGGGGTATATACTTCAGAGATACATTACGTACAAGATAGGGTTGGAATCATCTTAGTGAGTGTTGCCGAGAATGTTTGCTATAAAAACACATGCTTGTTTCAAACCCCTAAAATCTAGGGCTGTTATAGAAATTAAGTAAGGTATATGTAGGTAGAATTTCGAAACCACAGGTTTTCTTAAATTTGTAGATACACCAATGTAAGATAGGGTATCGTAGTCCTATTGACTAGTCTCAAGATTCAATTAAAACAATCATAACTTCTTCCTAAATTATCAAATTGAGTGGGACTAGTTTCATTGGATCATGGGCCGTCTGTAGTATTTGGTGCAGGTTTGAATTTTATATCAATTATTTTTTTTTGGCCCAAAGGACATGCTATACAGTGGGTATCACAGGAAAGGAAAAAATGCAGTTGTGGGAAGTTACCATAAATTCCACTTGGCACATCCAATTTTGATCAGACCCTATGGCATTGCAGAGAAGAAATATCAGGAGAACTACATAAAATAAGTTTCATGGAAGGGTCAAAACTTGGGATATACAATAGAAGAAGTATTGTCTATGGAACCACCTCAAAATCAAAGGTTCAAAAGTGATACTTAGCCAACATGCCACCAAAAGGGAACTTCTACACCAAGCCTCCAAAATCCTACTTGGACTCTTGGTAGAAGGGTGAAGAAATGTGTAGGGAAATAAATGAACTACAAAGATGGATTCAATGGAAATAGAAGTTGGATACTAAGATGGATTCAATGGGAAGCTAGAAGTTGGATACTAAGATGGATATGGTTTAAAGGGGAGATCATGGAGAGTATTGAAAATTTCATATGAGGAGAGAAGACACCACAAGAAAGTGAAAATGCATGAAATTCATGATGAGGACACAAAGGAGGTGAATCAGAATGGAGAAACTCCAACTTTGGTTTGAGAGCAACCACGTTCCCTAAGATTGATATGAGGAAGTTTGATGGAAAGGGACCAATCACATGGATACTTAGGATGAAGTAATTCTTTGATCTCCATGATGTACCACATACACAAAGGTAAAAATTACTTCTTTATATTTAGAACCTAATCCAATTGTATGGTTATGATGGCTTTTCGTTCTGCATAAATCACTGCGTCATGCAGACAATTTTCACGGAAGAAATGATAGCACTATGAAGATGCAAGGGCAATACCTTCTTTAGCCAATTGATAAATCTCAAGCCAAAGGGGTCAGTTACCGAGCACATTGGGGGAACTTCCAAAGGTGAATATAAAGGGTAACCGATATTCAGGATGAGCACTTGATTGGCCAGTGTATTCATGGGAACTTTAAGATATAACATTCAACATGAGGTTAGCTGGGAACCAAATCATTGGAGAATGCATTTGGGTGGCAAAGAAATGTTGAAAGTAAAAATGGCTATGGCTACAGGAAGGACCAATCCTAACATCTATAGAGATAACAATGCTCCTTCTTCTAAAACACTCAACCTACAAAGGTTGACACCTCAACAATTGGAGGAAAGAAAGAAAGTTTATGCTTTAATTGTGATATTAAGTACAGTAAAAGGTACATAGAATTATTGGTCTTGAGAAGAAATTATTCTACATAGATTGTGAAAGGAAGAAGAACAAGAACAAAGAACCATCTCAAGATGAAAGCATTGAAGCAATTTAATGCGAAGGAGTTGTCTCCCACGATATCATGTAATGAGTTGGTTGGAATTAGCACTCCCTCAAACCCTCAATATAGAGGATACATAAAAAGCAATTAATAGTCTAATTGATTTTCGCGATCTCCCTTAGCAATTTCGTCACTATAAATTAGCCAAAAGATCTCAATTGCTTTTTATATCTGATTACTTGAGTTTCAAGTAATGATTGTAGATGGAGGAAGTATCAATTGCTCATGAAAATGCTATAAGATCAATCTTACGATGGGGGAATATGTAATGAATAGTCCAATGATTTTCTATACCCATGGGTGGTCAGGATGTTGTACTAGAATCCAATGGTTACAATCATTAGGAACAATGGCTTTTAATTGCAAGAACTTTTCAAGAAATTTTTCATTGGAAGGAAAATAAATTGAGTTAAGAGAGGTATCCACCGAGCAGGTAAGGTGATAAGTTCTAAGGGCATGAAAAAATTATTGAAAAGGGGCATCAAAGAGGCGTTAGTGCACAACTATACTCACTAGATGTTCAAACATCTAAGCCATCCTATTCCTCAAGATCTCAAAGGATCATCGATAATCATTCAAAGTATTTGAAGATGTCCCAAAGGTCTTCCCACCCTTTCGAAATCATGATCATGAAATTCACCTAATTCACAGGGGTGTTCCCTCTAACATCGAGCCATACGGATACCCTTACGTATAAGAGTGAAATTAGTGTATGGTTAAAGAAATGTTATAGGTTGGCATTATTAAACCCTAGCCAAAGTTCTTACTACTGCACCGATGGTAATGGTATTCAAGAAAGATAGCTCATAGGTATGTGTCTGAATTATAGAGAGCTCAAAAGATCACTATTAAAGATAGGTTTCCCATTCCCGTCATTGATGAATTGTTGGATGAACTACATGGATCAATCTATTTAAAAAATTTTGATCTTCGTTCAGGGGGTATCATCGGTCGAGAATGAAGGAAGAAGATATCCAAACAACAACATTCCAAACTCATGAAGGCCATTATCAATTTTTTGGTCATGCCTTTTGTACCTAAATGCACCTTCCACATTCCATGGGTTGATGAATTCCATTTCAAGCCCTTCCTTCAAAAATTTGTGTTAGTATTTTTTGATGATATACTAATCTATAGCAAGTCTTGGGAGGATCATTAATGCGACATGTTGACAAGGTGCTACAACTACTAAGGAGCAACAACTATATGCCAAACCAGTAAATGTTTCTTTGGAATTGAGAGGTGAAGTATTTGGGTCATGTGTGTATCTCATGAAGGTTTCAAGGTAGACCCTAACAAGATTAAGGCCATGATGGGTGTAGATTCCCAAAACATTAAAAGTCTTAAGAGGATTTTTTGGGTTTGACAGTTACTACAGCAAGTTTGTTGAACTACGGAAGGAATAGAAACACAACTACTTGTACTAACAAAGAAGGGATGCATTTTCATGTGGACTCTAGAGGCAACTAAATATTTTGAACAACTTAAAGGGTGTCATTAGAAGCTCTGTCTTGATATGGAACTTCACAAAACCTTTATTGTGGAATGTCATTGCCTTGGGAAATGGAATTGGTGTTTTCCTAATGCAAGAAGGAGAACCCACGGCTGAAAGTCGACCACTCAAAGGGAAAGGACTTACACAAACCCATTTATGAGAAATGATAGCAATACTACATGCATTGAAGAAATGGTGTCCTTACCTAATGAATTTAGGCACTTCAAGGTCAAAGAGATCATGATAGTCTTAAATACTTCTTGGAACAAAGCTATGAAGAACAACAAAATGGGTAACAAGGATATTGGGTTATGATTTTTGAAATGATCTATAAAGGGAAGCAAAATGTTGTGGTAAGATGCACTCTCAAGAAAGGATGAATATGTTGAGGCCTTTCTTTGTGCTATCTCGATCATCAACCTGATTGGATAATAGAAAACTAAGAGATGAATGGAAGAATGACAAAAGTGTGGACTCTGTTCCAAAGGTTGCAGTGAGTTCGGTGCATCAGGATACATTTACAGCGGAAAAATGATTCACTATGTTTACAAAGATCTCTTATATTTATGGCAGAACTCCCAACTCAAACAAAAGGTACTATTGGAATTGCACACCTCTCCGGTAGAGGAGGCACTTTCGAGGATTTTGAAAACCTGCCATAGAGTTAAGAAGGAGTTTTTTGGGATGGTCTTAAAAAATTGATGTTCAAAGGTTTTTTTGGTAGAATGTTTGGTTTGCAACAAAATAAGGTGGAAACAATTAAGACCCAGGGTCTTTGACAACCAGTATCCATGACAAGTGAGTGTTGGGAGGTTTCCATGGATTTCATCCTTAGGGTTACCAAAGTATGAAGGAAAAGAGTGTCATCATGATGATTGTTGATAGGCCCGTGAAATTCACATACACTTTTGTACACTCTCTCACCCATTCAAAGATAGTATACATTTGCCAGCATTCATGGATCTGAGTTCAAAGCTACATGGCAGCCAAAGATTATTGTAAGTGTGAGAGATCCCATCCCTACGGGACATTTTTTGGACAAAATTATTTGCTGTTTGGGTAATCAATTGGCTCATAGCTCATCCTATCATCCCTCAGATCACGATGGATAAAAGCCCAGAGATGAGTAGACAAATGTGGAAGAGCTACGCCGTTGCTTTGTCCTGCGATAAACAAACATTAAGTTCAAATGGTTACCCTTGCTTGGCCGGAATGGTGGTATAACACTTCCCTTTCATACTACAACAAAAGGCTGACACCATTTATGACCTTTATGTGCACCACCCTCCTTCCATCACTTCTTCTCTAAAAAGAAAAATCTGGAGTTCAAGTAGTGGAAGATCACATAGAATCAACAACAAGTTCTCCAAATCTTAAAGGACAACCCCTGACCATGGCATGAGTACGTAAGAACAACAAATAGGATCAACATGGTGAAAGTGAAAGAAGTTTTGAAGTAGAGTTGGATATTTTAAGACTACAACCAGCACAAGCGGATATTCCCTCAAACAAGGCCAAGAAGGGATAATAAATTATCACCAAAGTACTATGGCCCTTGTAAGGTGTTGCAAAATATTGGTACTATGGCATACAAATTGGGTTAATACGCATCTTTATGAGTCACCCTAGTTTTCCATGTTTCATGCTTAAAGAGGTTATAGGCGACAAGATCAGTTCAAACTATATTGCGAACTTGTGAGGAAGGAAAAATCATGTGGAGCCTAAAGCCATCACTAACATAAGAATTCACAGGTGAGGAATAGATCCATTTAATTATCTCTCATTAAATGGAAATACTAGCGAAGATTCCCTTAGGAAGATGAGTCTTTGCTCTGAGAAACATCGAGGAGTTACTCAAGCGTTGCAGTTAATGCTTGTCTCGAGGAGGGGCATGTTAAGCCCCTAATATTGACAATACCTTAATTGGGGAATATTATATTAGTAATGTTATTTTATTTATGTAGGCTTTAGGCCATTAGTTGTAATTATACCTCCTAGTCTCCTATATATACCAAGGAGACATTTCATTTTGAATCATCTTGTATATACCAAGGAGACATTTTCATTTTGAATCATCTTGTACTTGAACATTTAAGTGGGGTAAATGGAGGTTTCCCCCTTGAAGAGGCTTATTATCTGAAATTATCTCTTTTTCAAGGCGTTGAGTACTTTTTCTGAGGTTTTTCTATGCTATATTGATATTTGGTTCTTAACAAAAAATCGTCTAAGACATATTTTGAGCCATCTTTAGTTCTATCCCAATTCCACCTGTTACTATTTTATGAGCTACCTCCCTACACACCAGTCTGTTAGGGAGGAATTTCAGGAGTGCATGTGGATGGATTGAACATCCAAAAACTCTGATGTAGGAGAAATTATCCTCTATAAACCAGTCAACAACTGCACTGAGGCTTCCTATGACCAACTCTAAAATGTGGTGAGGTGCGCAACCGTACAACATCTGATGTAGTGGTATCACCATGAAATGACAGATTTCATAAAATGAGTCCTTGGCATTTTCTACCCAAAGTTTAGAATGATATTCATGAATAGGTTCTGGGTAAGTCAGATTCCAACTCCAATTCATCAAAGGGAAAGGAGTTGTGAAGCATATAGCATCCATGATGTATGCAGACATATAAAAGGCTATTGGTAGGCCTTTGGATTTTGCAGTCTGATATTCCATAACCTCCTTCGCTATGTTATCAGATAAAATCTTATTCTAATTGAATTTGTAACCTTATGTTGCCTCGTGCAAAAGAGGTACCCATTCTACAGGGAAATGGGTAGGACTTTTCTTCCCAAAAAGTCTACATAACATCATCACCACATATAACATATACTCATTTAATGAGGTCTTGGCGTAAATACCATGGGTGTCAGACCTGAATTTTGCTGTGTGTCTCCACCAGTCTTTGATTATGCTAGGATACGTTTGGTCTGACTCAAAACATTCTTTCTTTTGAAAATCACTCACGAAATCTTTATTATAAATATACTTGGGACTCAGAGACATTTTATACATTACTTGTATATGCTCTGGTCTAAAATATCCAATGATGACCCCTCGGTTGTCCAAAATGCTTCTTGTCTTCACGTCTATTCTCTCTAAGGCCCAAATGATCATGTCGTTATAATTCATGAGTTGCGTCCATGTATATACTTTGTGAAGCTCAGACTCCGCTATGTCTCAGAGTTTGTTGTCGACAACATGAGGGAAATTCTTAATTTCATAATCCAGAGTTTCGAAAATTTTCCTCCAGGATTTGATATTATTGATGGCATGCAGTATTGTATCAGATACATCGTCTCCGTCTGGAATCGAGCTTTCTACAACTTCTTCTCTTTTTTTGGGTCTCGTCTTAGGTGCCATGATGTTTGCACTAGACCAGAAACCTGTTTACACAGGAAATATGTATAAAATTGGATAAATGCGACTTGCTACAGATGTAAAGGATAAGAATGAAGTTCGAAACACATGACCTTTATTAACCCTTAATTTGTGTTATAACGGGCGTACTGACATAGGCGATGAAAAATTAATGCTTTAATGGAAAGATATGCCTGGAGATACGCTTTCGCGTCAAAAAGTATCCCCATTTATCCATTATTAATACTTTCATATATCGACGATTTCATAACTGGAGTTTCGAAAATCATTGCCTTCCTCAATTCCCAAAATGCGAAAGGAAGCTTAATTATCACTAATCCTGTTTTGAAAACAACTTAACCTCTGTTAAGAACCTTAATAGATCAAACCCTTGAGGTAGGGAAACACCATACAATGGATCATATTATGGAAGGGATCCTCTCCTATTCACTTGCCTCTTCGAGGGGGCATCCTCCTATTTAGCTTCAGCTCCAAATACAATGTTTCTCTTCATGTCTCATTACATTGCTTGAACTCCTTTATATAGTACTACCATCACCTAAGAACATTTTAGAGGAGGAATCTTCTAGAAGTAGAACCTTCTAAGAAGTCCTCTTACATTTATTATATCTAATTACCCATTTATTGTATCTAACTACCATAGTGGATCTTATTTAATAATATAGTGGACCTAGTCCACCTTACATTGAATGACCTCCACTATTATCACTATGGGCCCTCTGAGCCCCCCCAATAC
>SNQJ01S0028436.1:72027-92232 GCA_010110895.2 Picea sitchensis | reverse complement strand
ATGACAACTATCCATATACCAATCATCACAATCTGCCTCAAAATCATACCAAGCATATATTTCTTGATTATATTCATTCCTGAGACCCTCCATAAGAAATATTTACTGCATGTTATTCAATGAATCTTGAATACTATGAAAGTTATCATTGAGACCGTTTGTGAGGCTATCTGTGAGGTTGACTGTGAGGCCATGTGCAAATACATCCAATGTGTGAAACAATTGGGCTTTGAATGATTCAAGAATTTCTTTAAGGTTTTGAGAAGAAATAGCCATCTGAGCACCCTATGAACCCTTCGGTCCCGCAGCCGTCATGAAAAAACCCCCCAAAAATAGAACAATAAGTTACAACAAAAAATCGCGGTTTTTTTTCTGAAAAAAACCCTAAAAAACTGTTGAAGTTAAAATCCTCATAACTTCACTTCCCGGACTCTGTTTCGGCTGATTTTTTTTTTGAAATTGGGTGAAATTGTGAGAGAAACTCAGATCTGTAATTTGTTTGAGAAAATTTGGCCTCCAACTGCTACATAAACAAATTGCGTCGCCGTCTGCAGAAAAAACCCTGAAAATTTGCAGATTTTAAAACTTCAATATCTTGACTTCCCGGACTCCGTTTCGGACGATTTTTTTTTTGAACTTGGGTGTTTTTCTGAGAAGAACTCAGATATACAACCCTTTTCTGCAAATTTTACACAGAAATATAATGAAAACTTTGAGAATGTCGCGACCCTCTTTTTTCTTCTCCGAAAAAAAGAATCTGCAAAAATAAAAAATATTTGTCCACAATGTCTGCCCAAGGAAAGTGATCTGATACCACTTGTTAAGAACCTTAATAGATAAAACCCTTGAGGTAGGGAAACACCATACAATGGATCCTATTATGGAAGGGATCCTCTCATGTTCACTTGCCTCTTCGAGGGGGCATCCTCCTATTGAGTTTCAGCTCCAAATACAATGTTTCTCTTCATGTCTCATTACATTGCTTGAACTCCTTTATATAGTGCTATCATCACCTAAGAACATTCTAGAGAAGGAATCTTCTAGAAGTAGAACCTTCTAAGAAGTCCTCTTACATTTATTATATCTAATTACTCATTTATTATATCTAACTACCATAATGGGTCTTATTTAATAATATAGTGGACTTAGTCCACATTACATTGAATGACCTCCACTATTATCACTATGGGCCCTCTGGGCCCCCCCACTACCTCTCTAGCTACCTTACAACCTCAATCTTAGAATTTGTTTAAAGAAAACGTGATTTCACATTTCAGAACTTCGGGGATCCTGTTGTCAAGAGATATTTCATAAGCAAACCCCGGATCATGAAATTGCAATGGGATTAGTGAAGTGATAATCATTCGTATTAAAGCTTTAATTAATCAAGATTAGTGATTAATTATTTTTTTACTTTTCGAAAAATCGAGGACCGGGAGTTCGAAGGTTGAGAGTTTGAAAATGATTTAGTAGAAAGAAACCTGAATCGCGAAAGATTAATGGAAATATGATTGCATTTAGGAGTTTAATTAATTACAGATTCAAGAGTACTTTGTGGAAATAGACGAAAAATGTAACATTTATTTCTCCCCCCCCGCCCTTTTTTTAATTTTTAATATGTTAAATGGTTTCGAGGTTTCGGCATCGGGAAATTGGGATGGTTGAAGATCATACCTCGAGAAAAACTGAATCTCGAAACCCGAAAAGGAACGAAAGACTCTGACTCCTTTTTTGGACTAAGGGAGGCTCCATGTCTTAGGAAAAGATGAAGCTTAAGTTTTAAAGGGTAGAAAAATTTAAATTTCGTGTCAACACTAAGCATATTAGTCATCGATAAACTCATCTAGCAAGCACTGATCCCAGTATTGGACATTGGGTTAAACACTTCCCATGAGTTTCATGACATGGGTTAACACCCTCTCATGGATCCTAACTCTAGTGATTGTGGCAAAGACTAACCCCTGTGGTTTTTGGTCTAACAACAATCATAGTCCAACAAATGGTATCAGAGTGAAAGGTCTCGAGTTCAAAACTCACCCGACACACGTTGGGGGGATATTGTTGGAAATTGGGTTCCACGCTTCCCATGTGTTTTGTGACATGGTTTAACCCCCTCTCATGGATCCTAACTCCAACAATTGTGGTGGAGACTAATGCCTGTGGGTTTTGGTCTAACACAATCATAGTCCAACACCTAGGCCATTTGAGTTCCCCCAACACACCGCTTAACGATGAGGACCACCTTGAGAGTGCATTCATATTTTCATAATTTTCATATGAGATTGCAAACTAGTAATAGTGTTGTGAAACATATTGATGTATCATCAATTTTAGGGATTACAACCCCCCTCTTTCCCCCTCTTATTTCAAACTGAGAGTAGATTACTTCCTACTGGGTTGTGTATTTCACCTTGAGGGTATCCGTTGGATATTTTCCAGATGTGGGAAGACTCAAAACCTTTTTCATATTGTTCCAATTAATGAAGTAAGGTTGGCCCAACCATAGGTAACTCCCATGCACTCTTATGAGGAGGAATCATATGCATTCCTAAACTATTGGGGCACGACTGAAATTTTGGCAGTTGAGTAATGTGAGGATACCTGATTTCCATAAGGGATTCACCCATTTATGAGTAACCACTCTTTCAATACCATCGTCTTTATTGATGAGGAATGAATATTTATTGCACTGTATTTCAATGAACTGTATGGGATCTTTCACATTATAATCGACACAATTGAGTAGTGGAACTTTCTCGAACATCGTCCCTTGAATTTGTACTATGCATGGAAACACCGTATCTAGAACCGATTTTCCTTTCATTACCTTAGACTTCTTTCTATCTTCGGGTTTTCTTGAGGACGCCATGCTATATATGGGGACTATTTTTTATGAAGGTATGAAATCCCATAACCAGTTATTAATTCAATTATTGAAGTGAATTCGACATTGGATAGCCAATGAGGTTATGCACTTCTTTTCTTTAACGACTACTAATATAGGAATGGAAGAATGTGTTCAAGAAAGGGGGATAAGTAATGATCTAGAATACTCCAGTTGTCCAAAATATAATGGAATGTTAATGACATGTCATTCATCGAGTTTGGAGTTACTTTCTAGTCCATTCTGTGAGTTGGTCGATACCACCCACCATTATGTCGTCGAAGCCACCTCGCTGGACACAAATTATTTGTTGTATATTGTAACACATGATTTTTTCCATCCACTATAATTAACTCCTCCTTTATTCTAAATCAAGCAAATTTTCCTCCCATCAACTACATTAATGACCCCATTTTTCTGACATTGGAGTAAATCGACACAGTGTAACTTCTTGTCAAATCGACCGTTATTACCACAAATATTTTTCTCCACCATAAAATATTCTCGAATGATGATGATGTGAACAAATTTGTACATGTGTGAGTCTTATTCTTTGGGGTCTCCACACATGATTCCCATGCACCCATGCATTGGTACGATAAGTGTTAATTCAGTGTGGCAACCCCTGGCAGGTCACAATACACTTTTACATGGGCCTTGTTAACACTCAAAAATTTCTTTGGGATGTATAAAAGAAAACCCTAAGGTAATTGTTTCAACCAACTTTAGATTGTATTTTGACCTATACAACTAGATAGGGATCTCTCAGATGTCTAATGACTGGTAATAACTTAAATGATTCATCAACAAATGAAAAGAGGTCAGATTCTGCAATAGGATAGTTTTTTTTTTTGTTTTAAAAGGGTTGGTAGGACAAACAAGGAAAATGTTCCATTAGGAAATGGATTCAAGGCATGAATTCCAATGTTTTAACCATCAACAACTAGTTGGTTTATTTATGTAGATTTGAGGCAAAATAAGTTCTATGCTCAACAAATAAATGATATGAAATGAGATATGAAAAGGAGAAAATATCCTACTACACTACATGCATCAATCAGTGGATGAATCTCCAGTGCAACTTAGAAGAAAGGACACAAAGATTAATTACTAAACAGAGCATCAAATGAAGATGAATTATGTAAAAGTAATCATTAACACATAACAAGCATCATCAATGTGAAAGGAGCATAAAAAATAGATGAATTCCTACCACGTAATCTCAGTCAATTCTAGCAGAAAAATATAATCATGGAAATGATATACAAGAAATACATATTAAACATAAACACCGTGATGAATCTCAAATTTCAGAAAGAGGAAACTTTTGCTTTAACTTCAAAGAAATAAACAAGTCTTCTTCCTGAAGGGTCTGACCCAAATCTAATATTGTACCATAAAATATATAGCAATATAGGTCCTTTACATATCACCATTTCGAACTCCAACCTCTTTTCCAAAATAGAAACAGTTACAAACAGAAAATGACATGTTTTAATTGATTTCCTGCTTTTCAAGAGGTGAAATTCTGAAAAATAGGCTTCAAAGCGCCACTTGTAATTCTCCAAATGTAACATTTTTGTAAAATGTGAGAACGTTTTTTGTAGGTAAGATTGTTATAAGTAAAAACCTCTCTCTATTTTTGAAATTTATCTCCATCTGGCCGGAATACGTGTCACAAAAACATGTCTCAAACATGAAATCATGAAAACTTAAAAATAGGGCTCAAAGATTCCTTCGAATCTCCCAATACATGACACCTGTGTGGAAAATGAACAAGTTTAATTTTATTGGGTCCATTATTGACAGTAACCTCCTTTGAATTTTGAAAGTTCATCCTGGTTCACTCGAAAATCATCTTGGGAGTCAACTGGTCAAAATTACTAGTTCGCAACGTCGACGCTGTGAACTTTCCTGTAGCAGTCTGTTTTATTTTTTCAAGATTCAACACTTAAAAAATTATGTTACGAGTCAATACATGTTTCAAAACTCCATTATATTGATATATCATTGTTTACAGGATGAATTTTAAAGCATGCAAAAGATGAAAGTTTCAGTAGTCCTAGAACAGAGTGTTTGCAACATATTTCACAACACACTGGTGTTTTAATTGTTTCTCTCAAATGCCAAACTGGGTCAGGCTACAATTTGGTTAGAAAGTAAAAAAGGATATCATCTTCCTCCACAAAACATTTCATAAGAACCTAGATCAACATTTAAAAAGTATGATGAAAATACAATTTTTCTGTCTACCAGGTGATTTCACAGTGCGTAGTGAATTTTGCAGTGTGTAATGAATTTTGCAGCACGCAGTGAATTTTTTAGTGTGTAGTGAGTTTTGCAGTGTGTAGTGAGTTTTGCAGTGTACAGTGAATTTTTCAGCGTGCAATGAAGTCTGCAGCGCATAGTTGCAAATGGAAATGAAAATAATAAATGATAAAGCTTCCCTTTGAAATCGACCCTTGGAGATGTTGGATGATGCCATGTGCTAAAAAAAAATTGTTTCTTACAAGCATGTCTTTCCAAACTGCTGACAAACCTCTAACCTTAGCTATGAAACTCATGCTGCTAACTATTGGCTCCAATGGGGATGTTATCCTCCATGTGAGGTCGCAAAGAAAAATAGATCAGGTGCATTATCCATTAGGTTGTTCCCAAGCCATTACTATGGTTGGCAACCTATAATCTGTTTCACCACCAACTTATCTTGCAACTGAACTAAACCCAAACTAAAAATACAAACTGAAAAATGTTGAAAGAAATGATCGCCATGCTGAGCTTATTCAAAATGCTACCTACACTAGGCTAATCTCTGGGCTATTTGATTAGGTGAAATAAAAAATCTAGTGCAACCATGCAAGTGTCTTGTCCACGGGTTGAATTCCTTGCGTATCTTTGATCAATATTAAAAGGGAAAACCCTTTCAATGGAAACCCATCAAATTCAATATTGACCAAATTTAAAAACTTAGGTCCATTTGTTGTTTCCAAACATGATACAAAAGGATCTTGAAAAGAAAGGAAATTGATTTTAGGATATTTCACAAGACTATCATCTTGTATGAGCCCTCCAACTACATTTCTCCTTCCATAAATCTCAAACGAATGGTTTTCATGAAAGGGATAAAGATATGTATTAAATTGTTGCAATGAAACCTATGATGGCAAGAAGGACATGGCTGATTTGGAAAACAATGCAACATCATCTACATTTTCATATTCATCTTCGACCAATGGATCCAATTTTGAACTGATAAAACCTTCCATATAACAAGCAACAATGTCATCAAACACGTGAGAAGATTGCTGCAATTTCTTGTCAATTTGTTCCAGTAAATCAACATGATTTTTCATCAGCACACATTCCTCTTCTTCAGTAATGATCTTAAAATTTTATTTCAAAAATTTAAATGAAGAAAGGCATAAAGGTAAATAATTTCCTTCAGTTGATTCGGTACTTTCTTCATATTCATGTTTGTAACTATGATATGTACATTGATTTCTCTCATTACACTGCTGAAAATGAACATTTTTTGATAGAGAACATGCAGTTGGTTGTTCTATAAATTCAACAACATAATAATCATCATATTCATCATATATAGGTAAATCAACAACATTTGCAATGTCATCTAATGGGAAAAATCTTGGGACATCAATCTGCTCTTCAACAAGCTGATTTGCAAATTCATTTTCTTGACTGTCTACAAATGAATACATAAAACAATCAGGCCCATGATTATCATGAGATGGATCATAAGCTAAATTAGCACCTTCTTTTTCAATAAGTGGAATGTAATCGTTTGCAAAATCATCAACATTTAAAACTTCAAGAGAACATATGATATCATTAACCCTCTGGTCAAGAATCAAATCAACTATTTTTTGTTCATATTCATTGTCATGTTCTTTAGCATCCAACTCCTCATTTTGAATCTATTTACATTCTTGAATATTTTGTTGAATCTCATGAGCATCATTAAACATTTGTTGCAATGACTTAGATCTTCTTTCCATTAGAAGGAAAGAAAAATCTGAATGAAAGGTTGTTGCATAATGGAGCATGGTCGCGACTTCAGTGGGTTGAATTTATTTGGGCAACTTGTAAAAAATACTGGAAAACCTCCTATTGAATGTAGAAATAGTTTCACTTCTCTTCTTTTTAATGGAATAGAACTCTGTCGGATGTAGATCCAAAGATTTCCTCTTGCCCCAAAATTTCAAAAAGACATTCTTCAATTCCTCCCATGAGCTAATTGTCTCTGGCTGCAAGTTTTCAAACTAGCCTTTGGTATCCCCTTTCAAGGATTGAGAGAAGGCCCTCATACAAACATCATCATGATCAATCTCAAACAAATCTATAAAATGTTCAAAATCTTGGATGTGTTTTTCAGCTGTGATGGTATTAGGTTCTCCATCAAACACAGTTAGGTACTTATAGTGCTTAGGAGGAAAATTATGAAGGATGTGGGGTAATTTTAAAGGTATGTATCTTTGTTGAATCTTGGAGGGTGTTGGATCAAGTACATAAGGTGACATATCAACCTTGATTTTGTGAGGCTCATCAACTTGGATATGGTCATCACATGGCTTAGATGGAAGATTTTGATCAAAATCAATGATACAATGAGGAGATATATGTACAACTTTGAGAGGAGGATATACAAGTGGAATATTCTTATGATCATCATTTGAATGAAACAGATAAAGAAAAATGTGTTTATCATATTCAGGAAAGGACAAAAGCTAATTAACAACAAAAAATATTATGTCTTGGAAAAAACTCAACTTTAGGTACTTGTTTTCTCCCTTGATGTCCTTTCATACCTCTATTAATGGATCTCGTTCTCCCGTGGAGTCTCGGAATCGCATTTGAAGCTTGATTGGAGTCGCCAGGTGGAAATGTACAACCTTCTTGTGTCTGACCTCTCTCTACCATCATAAATCAGGTTTCAACCTTATCGTTTCTCCCAGGGAAAATGCAACTTTTGTTCCCTGAAAATGGCGCCAAAATATTAACACTCGAAAATTTATTTGGGTTGTATCAAATAAAACCCCGAGGTAACTGTTTCAACCAAATTTAAATTGTATTCTAACCTATACAACCAGAGAGGGCTCTCTCATATGTCTAATGACTAGTAATA
The DNA here is from genome assembly GCA_010110895.2 of Picea sitchensis. Taxonomy (NCBI): domain Eukaryota; kingdom Viridiplantae; phylum Streptophyta; class Pinopsida; order Pinales; family Pinaceae; genus Picea; species Picea sitchensis. Next base: position 84,205 of record SNQJ01S0028436.1, on the reverse strand, counting down.
ACTCAAAGGATTCATCAATAAATGCACAGAGGTCATATTCTACAATAGGACATGTTTGTTTTTGTTTTACAAGGGTTGGTAGGACAAATAAGGAAAAGGTACCATTAGGCAATGGAGTCAAGGCATGAATTCCAATGTTTTTACTGTCAACAGCTGGTTGGTTTGTTTATGCATATTTGAGGAAAAATAGGTGCTATGATCAACAAATAAATGATATGAAATGAGAGATGGAAAGGAGAAAATAGCCCACTACACTACATGCATCAATCAATGGATGAATCTCTAGTTCATCTTTATAACAAAGGAAACAAATATTAATTACTAAATAGAGCATCAAATGAAGATGTATTATGTAAAATTAATCATTAACACATAACAAGCATCATCGATGTGAAAGGAGCATCAAACATGGATGAATTCCTACCACTTACTCTCAGACAATGCTAGAATAAAAACATAATCATGGAAATGACATATGAGAAACACATACTGAACATAAACACTGTGATGAATCTCAATTTTCAGAAAGAGGAAACTTTTTCATTAACTTCAAAGAAATAGACAGGTCTTCTTCCCCAACGTTTCGACCATTATCTACTATTGTACCATGAAATATATAGCACTATAGGTCCTTTCCATCTCACCATTTCCAAGTCCAATCCCTTTCCTGTAACATCCTGGTTCTAACCCTTATAAAATATAATGTATTATGTAAATTTGACTGAGGATGGTGAGCTGATAAAGTTGAAAAGGGGAGAGAGTGCCTAGAAAATGTAACACTTACTATACATTAATAAAATACACCGTTGGTTGCAAGACTGACAAGGACAAAAGAAATAAGGGGCTATGATTCCAAGAGAGAGGGGGATTGAGAGGCTAAGTCTTGTTATTATTATTTTATTTACCCATTTTTGGCACAGGGGTAGACCAAGGGTTCAACGCTTCAACATCGCACCAACAAAACCCTAACTACCAATCCTTTCGGCAACACCGACAAAGAAGATGAAGTCTCACCCGAGGTAGAGGAAGGGGTGGTTGCAGGACTCCAGTGTCTACAACCTTAGTTGGGACATAGATATGGGATTACACTACTCTAAAAAATCACTTAGAAGTTGTCATTCATTAGTACTTAACCTTTGTCTACAACTCATATAAACCCTAATTAAAGGGCAGTGAAATATCAAACAAGATTCAACACATTCAAGCACTAAGAACATGAACATAGATCATATCTAGAATCACATTCACATCATTAGGCACTAATATATCATATTCATCTAAGCATACATCATTTCACTAAGAACTAACCATATGAACCATAAAACAACCATAATGCACAAAGAAACCATAACACATGATATACGTGGTTCACAACCAGCCTGGGGCTACGTCCACCAACTCTTCATCTTCTTTATTATCTTTTGTCCATCATCTACATGCATAGACACATAAGGTACTACTCCGCATAGGACAGGAGATCTGGTCGCACCTTGCCAGATCCTCCTTTCTTGAGCTAGGTTACAACACAAATCCTTTACACAATCTCTTATAGTCACTTTCACTTAGCCTTGCAAGTCTCACACAGTATGCACAAAGCATGCACAACTATCACTTGCACTTAGCACATTGTCCTTCACTTGCCCTTAAAAATTAGCATCACGCCTTTTGTGCCTAATTACACCACCTAGATTTCTATTTATACATTACAAAAGGGCCTAAACATGGGTAAACCCATGGGCCGACATCCCCATACCTGTTACATAATCCCTAATCCCAAAAATTCCCTAAAAGGGATGAGATCCTGCGATCTCTGCTTCGACTTGCGCTCCGCCTTCGACAGCCTGGCGAAGTCCCAAAATAGGTCAAACCTGACCCAGGATCTCCAAAACTTGGTCAATGGACAACAGACCCCCAACAATTACTTGTGACTCATCCTGAGTCAATCTGATCAGGGTAGTTATGCTTCAAACTACTCGAGCCTAGCTCGAGCTGCTTCAACCTATTGTTGCGCCAGGGCCTCATGCTCAACAAACTCCTGAAGAACTTCCTCGTTCACAGGTCCCTCTAAGCATTGTTGGACTGAAGTGACTACTTTTTCCATCTCTGCTCCTCATCCTTCAATCTCTTCAAACAGTTGGCAAGTTGCATCCTGGACTAGCTGGAGCCTCTGAGTCACTTCCATGACTTTTCTCTATATGGAATGGACATGCTATTGAACAGTGTGTTGTTCCTAGGATCATTTCATTCTCTCAACTATTGACAAGAGATTCAGTTGTGCTTGTACCACTGCTACTTGTTGATTTGCCTCCTTGAGCCATGACTCCAGTGTCTTCAGTTCAGGGTCCTTAGTAAGTCACTCATAAGTTTGCGCACTTCTACTGCTAAGTTGTTGACATTCCAAAGATAATTCTCTAATCCTCTCAACTGCTCTCCATTCAGTAGATTCTCTTTGGTCTCGCACGTCTTGCGGACTACTTGGTACTGTTTGTAGCTCTAGATATGTTTTTCTCTATTGAATATGTTGAATGGCTTCAACAAGCTATTCTACTTAATTCTCCACTAGGTCTTGCTGCTTTTTCTCTAATCTCGTCACAGAGCGAAGTACTCTACTGACTTCTTCTTTTACTCCAACCTTATCCATGAGCAAGTATTCTTTCTCATGTTGGATCTACACTTTCTCCTCTTCAAACTTTGCTTGTATTTCATCCTTCTCCTGCTGCGCAACTCGACATTGCTCTATCATTTCCTCTTAGGATTTCTTTAGGGACATTGTGACCTGTTATGTTTCTTCATGTGCATGATGAAGGCAAGCTTCGGTCGCATCGTCTAGTCTGCAGAGTTGGGTAGGCTCATCTCCCAACTCTATTTCTTTTGATGGAGGGGGAACAATGGACACTGCATGGCTGGAGTGAAAGGCTTATTGTACCCCTCCCAGTTCTGCTTCAATTTTCTCATACATGGTCTCTTGATTAGCTTCAATTCTCTGCAAAAGATCTTTCRAGGAATTTGATACAACTGTGATKATGAAGTCAAAKTCATYGAGCATGAGCAAAGTCTACAGCTTGGTCTTACTATATTTTTAATTCTTCCATGATGTGGGTTTCATGGGAGAAACCTTTCTTTTGTGAGATGGCTCTGTGTCATTAGGGGGATTCTGTGGCGGTGTTACTTCACCTTGCTTCTGCTGATCTTATTTTCCATTGTTATCTTCTTTATCTACTTCGTCATCACCTCCTTCTCCAGGTGATTCTAAATCAGTTTCTTCTGATTCACTACTCAGCTGCTGGACTTCTTTTGTCTTCTTCCTTCTCCAGTTCCAGGTGTATCATGCCCTTCACGAGTGATCACTGGGATTCTTATTATTCTGGGATTGGACAGTTCTGTGGGGTCAATAGGGATAAGGAGCTCTATATTCCACTCAATAGTTATTTCTTCTAGGTCCTCCTCTGTGAGTTTGTAATAACTCTGTAGTACTTATTTGCGTTCATCTTCGCACACAGTGATGTGGATAAAATGTCTGTCAGCGTGGAACTTGACAAATGGCCTGAACCTATGCAGGGTGTTCGGCGTTATATAAGGGACAACCTAAATATCCCTCTTTAACTACATGTATTAGGTGTGGAACATTGCGTTTGATTTCCATTGCTTTCCCATATCGATTGAATACGAGAGAAAAGTGAACTTCGCGACTAAGGGTTCAGATGGATCTAGTTCTGGGAAGGTTGCACCTTCCAACATCTCCCAAGATATGAAGTTGATGAGGATTAGCAGCCAACTAAAATGGAACTCATAGCCCTGATCCTGAGATTCACGGAAGTCTTGGTCTAACTGGTTCACTAAGTATTTTTCCTAATTCATCTGTAGCCCCTCCATGCATTTTCCTGCGAGGTCAACAACAAACCCTGTGACCTGCGTGGGTCTGTTCTTTCGGACTAGATTACCAACAATCAACTGGAAATCAAGGCACACTGTGCCATTATGGATGGAAGATACCTTGTAGCCTCGCTTCCCCTTATCCACATCATCGTATGTATATTTAATATTCTGTGCTAGGGCGTGGTCTGCAACCTTCCCTGGGTAAAATTATTTTGGGTCTGGTCCCTGCATGCTCAATCTGGTGATCTGATGGATCAACGATGGATCGATGGTGATATATTTGTATAGCCACAAATAAATTCCATGGAAGATGGACAGCAGGATCTTAACGCACGCGTTAACCTCCTGGAGCCTTCCAAAATGGAGTATTTTCACCACGTTCAGGATGGTGGACTGCGCGAGGTCCATATTCCATGGTTGGGGGATTATCCTCGACTTCTTCCCCTTCATCATAGTCAAATAAATGTGAGGAGAGAGCACGATGAAGTTCTTGCGATCCCCTAGGTTAATGTCACTGAGATTTAGTGTCATGATCTTATCTGGTTGAGGCTTTCCTATGTGTATCCCCTTCGGGAGGTACGCAGTGACTAAGGTGTAGTCGAAGTCCCTGGGGACACTGTCACGATTCACCGTGTTGGCCAGAGGCGGGATGTAGTTGGGCAGGATCGAAGGGATTAACTTTGCATTTGCCAAGTCATCTTGATGCTTGGTTTTTTTTTCATATGCAAATCAGGATGGTCCGGATCCGTAACCAGTCGAAGCAGAGGCTTACACTCCTTGCGTCGATGAGGCTTGAACTCCTATGGACATCACTCTCTCTTCCATTAGATCGATTAAAATTTCCTCTACTAACTTTTTCACAACGCTGAGCTCATCCGACATGCATGCTCGAGATCGGATATCTCAGGATGATGAACAATTTCTCAATGCAATAGAATGTATGGAAAGGTCTCAATAAGCACAAAATAGTAACAATCAGTTCTCTTATTGGCTCAGATACAATTCGCGAAAGTGTTCTCAGCGCAACAGTGGACGGGATAAGTAGACAACGATGTAACGTGTCCTTCCAATGGAAAAGAAGCCTTCATCAATGCAGTTATGTCCATTACGGCGCAGTCCCAATGGTCCGATGGCGAGATTTCTTATCATAACTGTTGTTCTAACCGTTCAGGAACATCAATCTAACGATTATAATGCATCCAACAGTCATATCGCTCCACCATGGAGAAGTGCCAATCTGAGTTTCTATGATATTTTGGTGAAGTTTGAATTCTGGAGACCTTCCCGCTGCGAAGTCTTCTCTGGAACTTCCTGTAATTTCTCCAACTTTGCTTTCTTCTTGCTGAGCTTTCTAGCCTTCTTCCCTATGATCTCCATTACTGGGTTCCCATTCCCATTCTGATTCTTATCTCCTCTTGGCATAGTAACTTCACATTGTTGATGGTCTTTCGTAGGGTTCAAGGCCAATACTTCTTCTCTGTCTGGGGTAGGTTCTCTACTCTCTTGTACAGATAGGTGTTTCAGGTCTGCTTATGTTCTTTCAACTTCGACATCCAAATTTCTGCTCCTCAGTAGCTTCGACTGGTTTTCTTGTTCTTCCAGTAAGTGTGCTATTCTCTTAGCCATGAAGTCCCTTAATTCTTTCTTTTTCTATTCTAGAGCTTCCTCTTCTTGTTTTCTTCAGATCTGATCTTTCTCAATCCAGGTTTTTCCTAGTAACATAGCAAATGGGGCGTTGTTATCAATAAATTTAACAACCTCAAATTCTTCTTCTATCGAAGTACCGTGAGCACTCATAGATGTCTGAGTAAGTCTTCCACATAGGTTTATCAACTTTCCTCTAAATAATCCTATTCCTCCCAATGAAGGAATCATAGCAAGATTTCCTAAAATTTCCCAAGTTCTTTCTATCATAATATTCACATGTGTTTCCTCATCTAGAACACAGTCTATGTTGAAGTATCCTATTTTTGTTTCTATGCACTCTTTCTCTTTGAATATCTTTGATAAATTGATATCTTTGTGGTCATTTAGGGTTTCTTTCATTTATAGTAATACAGTCTCTGATTCTTTCTGGGGTTCTGCAATGGTTTCTATTTCTTGGCCTTTCTGAGGGTTTTCTTATCTCATATTCATTCTTTCAACCTTAGAAATCATTCTAGGGAAATCTAGAACTTCATGATCCATAGATTTAGAACAAATACAACTAGGTTTTCTATCAGGGCAATCCTTAGCAAGATGGCCCGACCTTCTGTAGCTGTAACAAAGGGTTAATCCTCTCTTCCTCTTAAATGATCCCCAACCTTTCTTGTACTTCGCACTAGGATCGTGGTAGCTAACCTGTGGAAAATTCTTCCAAGGATCCTGCATCCATTTCTTAGTCCAAACATTCTTTCTATGCATAGGAATAACATATCTTTCATTATTTCTATCATATATACTCATATCAAACCTTCTTTCTTCTATCTGTGCCCTAGTTTTCAGACTAGGACAAAATTCATCAAACATACCTAGATCCATACTTTCAAAAGAAAAAATTCCACTTATCTTACCTTTATCAAAGCACAAAGGTTTCAGAAAAAAAATTCACTGATCTTACCTCTTTTCTTCAGATCTACGTCCTTTCTTAGCACAAAAATTCGTAAATCAAGTAAAACACTGTGCACTAAAGAAATAGATCTACGCAAAGAGATTTCTTTCTTTTCCTCAATTCCTAGCAATCACAGTTTCAGGTCCTGAAAATGGAACCATTTGTTGGCACAGGGGTAGACCCAGGGTTCAACGTTTCAACATCGCACCAACAAAACCCTAACTACCGGCCCTTTCGACAACACCTACGAAGCAGATGAAGTCTCACCCAAGGTAGAGGCAATGGTGGTTTCAGGACTCCAGTGTCTGCAACCTTAGCTGGGACACAGATATGTGATTACAATACTCTAACAAAGAACTTAACAGTTTTCATTCATTAGTACTTAACCTTTGTCTACATTGCAGATAAACCCTAATTACAATGCAACACAGTATTCAACAAGATTCAACATATTCAAGAACTAAGAACATCAACATAGATCAGATCTAGAATCTCATTCACATCATTAGGCACTAAGCTATAATATTCATCTAAGCATACATCATTGCACTAAGCACTAACCATATGAACCATAAAAAAATCATAATGCACAAAGCAACCATAACACAGGATATACCTGGTTCACCCCTAACATGGGGCTACGTCTACCAACTCTTTGTCTTCTTTATTAACTTTTGTCAATCATCTACATGCATAGAGCCATAAGGTCCTACTCTACATAGGACAAGAGATCTACGTGCACCTCGTCAGATCCTCCTTCCTCGAGATAGTTTACAACACAAAGCCTTCACACAATCTCTTACAGTCACTTGCACTTAGCCTTGCAAGTCTCACATAGTATGCACAATGAATGCACAACTATCACTTGCACTTATCACATTGGCCTTCACTTTCCCTTAGCACTTAGCATCACACCTTTTGTGCCTACTTACATCGCCTAGCTTTCTATTTATACATTACAAAAGGGCCTAAACATGGGTAAACCCATGGGCCGACATCCCCATACCCATTACATAAGACCTAATCCCAAAAATGCCCTAAAAGGGGCCGAGATTCCATGATCTCTGATTCAACTTGCACTCTGCCTTCGATAGCTTGTCGAAGTCCAAAAATAGGTCAAAACTAACCAAGGATATCCAAAACTTGGTCAAGGGCCAACACCCATAATTTATTTTATGGCAAAGAGGGGGTTACATGAGCTTCTTGGGAGGGAGGCTATGTGGATCTTGTATTCATGTAATTATTTAAACATCCCTTGGGGGTTGTTTTGGGGTCATCCTTCCCTTGGTTCTTCCTCTTCTCACTGGTTCACTCGTTCTTTTTCCTCTTCACTCATTACTGCTAGTTTGTGTGCTCTTGGGCTAAGCATGGAAACGAATGGAAGGAAGAGGAGAGTCATCATTGAATGGATGTAATGATTTACTGATCATTCCTGGAGGGAATGGATGCTTGTGTGCATGAACTTGATGGCAGTTTGGATGGAACTGTCCACAAATGAGATTCCTTGGAATTTCCAGTAGGGATATTTCTTGACTAGTAGCACTGGAGCCTTGGAGAGAAATGGAACAGCCTCAGGGAATACATGATAGAGAAAGGTGTTCATTTCTTGGGGTTGTGCAGGATGAGGGGGAAAGAGAGATGAAAATTAGGATTGTTGTGAGGTTGGAAAACCTGAGAGCTACTTAGCAAACTACTGTGTATTTATACTTGGCCTAGGACCCTTCCTTGTGGATTCATAGCCCTGGGTCGAGGGTGACCTGCTACTGAGAGTAAATGAACAAGAGCATATATGATTGGGAGGAATGTCCTTGGTATGCAACCAGTTGGTGAACGTTTACTTGAAAATATAAGTGTTCTCTGTGTTTTCTATTTAATGTATTCCATTTTGTATTTAATTATCTTTGACATATGTATTCTAATGTGCTTGTCTGTTGGTTATTTGTTGTGCATGGCACATTTCTTATCTCTTTTATGCTTTGACATAGATATTGTCTTATGCATGTGGTGTGCATGGTTCTAACATTTTTGAGAAGTCCTTTTCTTTCGAATTAGAGATCAGAGAATTGATTCTTGGGACTGCAACATGCCTAGCCTATGGGTGGTTGGGTGTGTTGCAACATGTTTAATTGGCGTATACCGGCCTCTGGGTGGTTGGGTATGTTATATATTGGTATCAAAGCTTATGGTTGAACCATCGGGTCGGTATGGGCTAGTTCTGTTGGTCAGATTCTCGTGGTTGACATCAAATTTTGAACCTGAAGTTGAAAATCTCAGGAGGAATGGCATTGTAGAATCTACATAGGAGTTAGATCATCAGAGATCAGTTGTAAGGGGTTTGAAGGATCATGACTGTCCCCCTTCAAATTTAGGAGTGATCGCCACTGTAGGATCAATAGAGATATGGGATCGTTGGATCAGAGGAAAGGTGAACATGGGTCGTCCGATGTAAAGTAAGAAAGGGTTAAGGTCACAACCGTCAGATCCCATGGGAGAGAGAGATCAATAGATAGGAGGCATTGAGGGGAACCAAGTTGCACGTGAGATAATTTCCCAAGGCGGTCCTGCAATCCAAACCACGGTTTCACCAAGGGGTTACGTGTCAACATCAGGAGAATTGGGAGTCGAAAAGTGGGTTACTCCAAATCGCCAATGTGTGCCCCTGCAAATTGAAAGGCATGCAGTGATGTGACATGTTAGTACTTGAGCGATGAACCTCCAAAGAGAAGAAGTAGTCGGGGACCATTGATATGTAGAAGGACACGCATCAACTAATCGTGTGCTCTGGGTGAAAGAACTCCGGGAAAGGACGAGAAAGGAGAAGTTGAGAATTGAGATTTCCGGACCCCGTAGATCCGAAGTGAATTGCAGCGGTATGATCCAAAAGGAAACATGGTAGAAATTTGCACACTTCGGGGAAAAACGAAGGTTGAGAGTTGAGTTCTCCGAATTACGAAGACCTGAAGAAATCATAGTCGTCGATCCATGGGAAAAATGTGTCAGTAGATCACGAGCTTCATACAAAAACATTTCAGAAAAAAATTGAAGTTTGAGTTTTCCAGAGTCTGAAGGCTCGAAGGAATTGCAGACGTCGATCCTTGCAGCGATAAATTCTGAAGTCCCAAAGACTGGGGTTAATATGGGTCATCCGATAAGGGAGAAACATGGCAACAGTTTAGCCAGTTTAGGAAATTGGAGTTCGGGAGAATTGGAAGTTTGATAGTGTGGAAACTCTCAAAGTCCCAAAGCTCAAAGAGTCAAAGTGGTGGGGCACGATGACATCACTAGAAGGTGATGTGGAACCCAGAATTTTTGAAGTGACGTGGCTTGCAGACATAACCATGGATGACATGGACACATGGGATGTGTGCCACGTGTCATCAAGTTTTGGGCATGTGGATGATTGAAATGTCAGATAGGACGTGACACATGTCACCTGCTTGATTGGACCACGTGTCCACTTATAGTATTTCGCTACGTGGTGATGGATCGTGGACTCTAGAGAAATTACTCCGAGAGTTTTCAGTTCAGCGTTGAAACTCCTGAAGCTCGAAGAGCTGGACACCCAAAGTAAACGTCGACTATCGGATCGTCTGAAGTAGACCTGAACCGCTAGACCAGGAGAATAGGTGGCATGAAGTTGTGGATTCCGGGTCAGGACCCGAAGTAAACGTCGACTGTCAGATCGTTCGAAGTAGAACTAAACCATCAGATTAGGAGAAAAAGTGGCGTGAAGTTGTGCATTCTAGGTAAGGACCTGAAGTAAACACTGATCATCGGATCGTCCAAATTAATTCCCCATCATCCAATTTAAAAGGACGCGTGGAAAAATCCCGTGTATCTCGAGGAAAGTAAAGTTTGAGAATTGAGAATTCCAATGTCCGGAATTCCAAAAAGACCACAATTGTTGATCTGGGAGAGGTAAATCTGAACTGTTGGTTCCCAAGAGGTAGATCTCGATCGTCCATTTAGAAGCATCGTCAATATAGCAAGTTCAATGGTCACCTCTAATTGCAGGGACAGTAGGTTCTCTGGACTTATGAAGTCGAGGGCAGGCCACAGTCGAGACCACAGTTTTGGCAAAAGGACATGTGGTGGCTCAAGGTGAATTGCGGGGCGAAACATAGTTTGGTTCCAAACCACCTTTGAGAGTGGCCGCAATCGCACATATGCGTGAGGTCACCGCCTAAGGTCACATCTACGGAGGGCCCAAGAGAAAAAATATCTAGTGCCAAATCTGATATTTTTCGCAAGGGTGAAGGAGAAGGTTGCGGGGGCCATCAGATCTATGCCAGAAATCTGGAAGGGCCTCTGTTTAGATACAGAACGAAACCATCAAGGTTTTGGAGAGACAATTCATCTCGGGATTGAAGACCCTTGAACGGGAGGTCATGTAGCCTTAGGAGAAGGGGTCTGCATTAAGAAACAAAGGGAAAAGAAGAGGCAATGCTCAAATCAATAATCCCGTGGTTTTGTGCATCCGGTCATATGTAAATGGTTTGAAGGAAGCACCTCATAAAGATTTAATTCGACAAAGAGTTAACACTTGAGTCGATCCATGTCTGTGATCAACTCATGAAGACAAAATAATCGACACACAGTCATGATTAAAAAATAGTTAATTCATATAGAAAGGAAAACTGATATTAATTAAAGAATAATATTATCACTTAAATGAAAAGGTACCTGCAAATTTAATTGACAATTTTTGTATGATATGTATAGCTCTAACAAGATGGTTGCTTGCAAGTTTATCATGATTAGAGGTATAACCAGATCAATTCAAGAATAGGATCAGATGTTAGGGTCATGTAGGCATGACTTTACTTACAAAAGTTGGATGAGGTACTACAAAAGAAATAATCCTCACATGGGACATGAAGCTAGCAGGTGAATAATGTCATTAATGGGCATAGAAAGGAAAAGTAAAGCTCCATAGCCTTGAAGGTAGAGATGTGTAGACATTTGCAAGCTTGATGTGGAAGGAAACAAAGAGCTTAAGAGGTGTTGTGTGAATAATCTCTATGTGCCAAGCATAGGAGTTCCAGGGAAGGATTTTTTAGATATGACTTATCTACTGTCTAAAATCTTAAATCAAATTTCACAGTGGAAGAAAGATGCCAATGCAGAGGAATTGGAATGGTCTCTCACTTCAAAAGTGGCACTAAATGAAAATGGATTTCCATTGGGGAATGGTACTAAGTGGGAAAGAATGGCCAGGTGGAACATGGCTGGAAAAGTGTTCAGACCCAGGGAACCATAGTGCATATGAGAAGAATGGGATCACACAAGGCATCAAGGATCTAAAGGAATTCAAGGACAACCAACTACAAAAATAGATAAATAAATAAGTGAATTGAAACAGAAATACAATAGAGTGCATGAAGCATACAAGGAAGTTAAATTGCATATGCATTAGTAGGCATGCTGACAGTAAATGCTTGGTGCATATAGATGTGTAATTTTTCATATGTACATGCTTGGATATGCATATAACATGCTAGTGAACTTAGAATAGTCTATTATTATGAAATAATGTTTGAGTATGACTAAGGATGGATTATGTATTTAGGAAAAATGATACAACAAGGTTAAATATGTGGATGTTGTTGTTGCTTATAATTTCCATCAAGGTGAAGACCCATGAGGATGGTAGGAATGGTGATCAAAATGATGAAGGGGGAAGTCTGTGAGATTCTACAAATATCAGTTGGC
>SNQJ01S0028436.1:33815-53096 GCA_010110895.2 Picea sitchensis | reverse complement strand
TACGGGTCTTTCTTCAAGGGTTGACATCAATGACAACCAACCTTAATCAACACCTTATCCATTAGATTTTTCCCAGGCCATATACTATGGTTGGAAACCTATAATTTGTTTCACCACCAACTTATCTTGCAACTGAACTAAACCCAAACTGAAAATACAAACTGAAAAATGTTGAAAGAAATGCTCATCATGTTGAGCTTATTCAAACTTCTACCTACACCAGGCTAATCTTTGGGCTATTTTATTAGGTGAAATAAACAATCCAGTGCAACCATACAAGTGTCTTGTCCATGGGTTGAATTCCTTGCATATCTTTGATCAATATTGAAAGGGGAAACCCTCTCAATGGAAACTCATCAAATTCAATATTGACAAAATTTAAAAACTTAGGTCCATTCGTTGTTTTCAAACATGATGCAAAAGGATCTTGAAAAGAAAGGAAATTGATATCAGGAGATTGCACAAGACTATCATCTTGTATAAACTCTCCAAGTACATTGATGCTTCCATAAATCTCAAAATGATGGTTGTCATGAAAGGGATGAATATATGTATTAAATTGTTGCAATGAAACCCATGATGGCAAGAAGGACATGGCTAATTTGGACAACAAATCATCATCATCTACATTTTCAGATTCATCTTTGACCAATGGCTGCAATTTTGAACTGATAAAACCTTCCATATAAGAAGCAACAAGGTCATCAAACACATGAGAAGATTGTTGCAATTTGTTGTCAATTTGTTCTAGTGAATCAATGTGATTTTTCATCAACACACATTCCTCTACTTCAGTGATGATCTTAAATTTTCTTTCAACAATTTAAACGAAGAAAATCATAAAGGTAAAGAATTTATTTTAGTTGATTCAATACTTTCTTCATATTCTTCTTTGTAGATGTGATATGTAGGTTGATTGCTCTCATTACACTGCTGGAAAGGAACATTTTCTGATAGAGAACATGAAACCGATTGTTCTAGAAATTTAACATCATAATTATCATCATATTCATCATATATAGGTAAATCAACAACATCTGCAATGTCATCTAACAGGAAAAATCTTGGGATATCAACATGCTCTTCAACAAGCTGATTTGCAAATTCATTTTCTTGATTGTCTACAAATGAATACATAAAACAATTAGCCCCGTGCTTATCATGAGATGGATCATAAGCTAAATTAGCACCTTCTTTTTCAATAAGTGAAATATAATCATTTTCAAAATCATCAACATTTAAAACTTCAAGAGAACATATGATATTATTAACCCTCTACTCAAGATTCAAATCCACTGTTTTTTGTTCATATTCATTGTCATGTTTTTTAGCATCCAAATTTTCATTTCGAATCTGTTTACATGATTGAATATTGTGTTGAATATCCTGAGCATCTTTAAAAGTTTGTTGTAAGCACTTAGATATTCTTTCCATCAGAAGAAAATACAAATCTGGATGAAAGGCTCTTGCATAATGGAGCATGGCAACATCTTCAATGGGTTGAATTTCTTTGGGAAACTTGTAATAAATACTGGAAAACCTCCTACTGAATGTAGAAATAGTTTCACTTCTCTGCCTTTTCATGGCATAGAACTCTGTAAAATGTAGATACAAATATTTCCTCTTGCCCCAAAATTTCAAAAATACATTCTTCAATTCCTCCCATGAGGTAATTATCTCTGGCTGCAAGTGTTTAAACTAGTCTTTGGTGTCCCCTTTCAAGGATTGAGAGAAGGCCCTCATTAAAACATCATCATAATCAATCTCAAACAAATATATAAAATGTTCAGAATCTTGGATGTGTTTTTCAGCTGTGATTGTATTAAGTTCTCCATCAGACACGGGTAGGTACTTATAGTGATTTGGAGGAAAATTATGAAGGATGTGAGGTAATTTTAAAGGTATGTATCTTTGTTGACTCTTAGAGGGTGTTGGATCAAGTACATGAGGTACGATATCATCCTTGATTTCATGAGTCTCATCAACTTGGCTATGGTAATCACATTCCTCAGATGGAAGATTTTGATCAAAACCAATGATACAATGAGGAGATATATGTAAAACTTTAATATGAGGATATACAAGTGAATGATTCTCATGAAAATCATTTGAATGCAACAAGTAAATAAAATATTGTTTAGCATATTCAGGAAAGGACAAAAGGTAATTAGTAACAAAAAATATTATGTCTTGGAAAAAAATCAACTTTAGGTACTTGTTTTCTCCCATGATTTCCTTTCATACCTCTGTTAATGGATATCATCCTCCAGTGGAGTCTCTGAATCACATTTAAATATTGATTGGAGTCGTCGGGTGGAAATGTACAACCTTCTTGTGTTTGACCTCTTTCCACCATCATAAATCAGGTCTCAACCTTGTCATTTCTCCCAGGGAAAATGAAACTTTTGTTCCACAACAACAACACCATAATGTTAACACTCAAAAATTTCTTTGGGCTCTATCAAAGAAAACCCTGAGGAAACTGTTTCAACCAACTTTAGATTGTATTATGACCTATACAACCAAAAAGAGATCTCTCAGATGTCTAATGACTAGTAATAACTCAAAGGATTCATAAATAAATGCACAGAGGTCAGATTCCGCAATAAGACATGTTTGTTTTTGTTTTAAAAGGGTTGGTAGGACAAATAAGAAAAAGGTATCATTGGGTAATGGATTGAAGGCATGAATTCCAATGTTTTTACAATCAACAATTGGTTGATTTCTTTCTGCAGATTTGAGGAAAAGTAGGTGCTATGCTCAACAAATAAATGATATGAAATGAGAGATGGAAAGGGGAAAATATCCTACTACACTACAGGAATCAATCAATGCATGAATATCTAGTGCATCTTTAGAAGAAAGGACACAAACATTAATTACTAAATAGAGCATCAAATGAAGATGAATTCTGTAAAAGTAATCATTAACACATAACAAGAATCATCAGTGTGAAAGGAGCATCAAACATGGATGAATTCCTAACAATTACTCTCAGACCATGCTATCAGAAAAACATAATCATGGAAATGATATACAAGAAACACATATTGAACATAAACACTGTGATGAATCTGAAATTTCAGAAAGAGGAATCTTTTGCATTAACTTCAAAGAAATAAACAAGGATTCTTCCCCAAGTGTGTGACCCTTCTATAATATTGTGCCATGATATATATATAACTATAGGTCCTTTCCAGCTCACCATTTCAAACTCCAACCACTTTCCCAAAATAGAAACAGTTACAAACAGAAAATGACACGTTTTAACTGATTTCCTGCTTTTTAGGAGGCATAATTCTGAAACATAGGCTTCAAAATGTGACTTTTAATTCTAAAAATGTAATAGTCGTGTAAAATATGAGAACATTTTTTGTATACAATATCATTCTAAAGAAAAACCTCTCTCGGTTTATTGAAATTATTCTCCAGCTGGCCGGAATACGTGTCGCAAAAACATGTCTCAAACAAGAAATCATGAAAACTGAAAAATAGGGCTCAACGATTCCTTCGAATATACCAATCCATGAAACCTGTGTGAAAAATGAAAAAGTTTAATGTTCATGGGTCCATTATTGACAATAACCTCCTTTCAATTTTGAAAATTCATCCTCATTCACCCGAAAATCGTCATGGGAGTTAACTAGTCAAAATTACTAGTTCACAACACCAACAGTACGAACTTTCTTGTAGCAGCCTATTTTATTTTTTCCAAGTTTCAACACTTCAAAAATTATGTTAGGAGTCAAGACATGTTTCAAAACTCCATTATCTTGATATATCATTTTTTTGAGGCTGAATTTGAAAGGATGCAAAAGTTGAAAGTTTCAGCAATCCCAAAATAGAGTGTTTGCAGCATATTTTGCAGTGCATTGGTGTTTTAATTGTTTCTCTCAAATTCCAAACTGGTTTAGGCTGAAATTTGGTCCGCGAGTCAAAAAGGATATCATCTGCCTCCACAAATTTTTTTAGAAGAACCCAGATCGACATTTAAACGTTATGATGAAAATACGATTTTTCTGTGTACCAGGTGATTTCGCAACACGCAGTGAATTTTGCAGTGCACAGTGAATTTTGTAGCGCGCAGTGAATTTTGTAGCATGCAGTGAGTTTTACAGTGCACAATGAGTTTTGCAGTGCACAATGAATTTTGTAGCATGCAGTGAAGTTTGAAGCGCACTGTTGCAAATGGAAATGAAAATAAGAAATGATAAATCTTCATTTTGAAACCGACCCTTGGAGATGTTGGATCATGCCATGCGCTAAAAACAATATGGTTCTAACAGGCATGAATTTTCAAACTACTAACAAACCTCTAACCTTAGCTATGAAAATCATGTTGCTAACAACTGGCTCCAATGGGAATGGTATCCTCCCTGTGAGGTAGCAAATAACAGTAGACCAGGTGCCTTATCCATTAGGTTGTTCCCAAGCCATGTACTGTGGTCGGCAACCTGTAATCGGTTTCACCACCAACTTATCTTGCAACTGAACTAAACCCAAACCGAAAATACAAACTAAAAAATGATGAAAGAAATGCTCACCATGCTGAGCTTATTCAAACTATTACGTACACTAGGCTAATATTTTGGCTATTTGATTAGGTGAAATAAAAAATCCAGTGCAACCATCCAAGTGTCTTGTCCACAGGTTGAATTATTTGCATGTATTTGATCAATATTTAAGGGGAAAAGCCTCTCAATGGAAACTCATCAAATTCAATATTGACCAAATTTAAAAACTTAGGTCCATTCGTTGTTTCCAAACATGCTACAAAAGGATCTTGAAAAGAAAGGAAACTGATTTTAGGAGATTGCGCAAGACTATCATCTTGTATCAACCCTCCAACTACAGTTCTTCTTCCATAAATCTCAAATTGATTGCTTTCATGAAAGGGATGAAGATATGTATTAAATTTTTGCAATGAAACCCGTGATGGAAAGAAGGACATGGCTAATTTGGACAACAGCTTATCATCATCTACATTTTCACATTCATCTTCGACCAATGGCTGCGATTTTGAACTGATAAAACCTTTCATATAACAAGCAACAAGGTCATCAAACACATGAGAAGATTGTTGCAATTTTTTTCAATTTGTTTCAGTGAATCAACGTGATTTTGCATCAGCACACATTCCTCTGCTTCAATGATGATCTTAAAATTTTCTTTCAACAAGTTAAATGAAGAAAAGCACAAAGATAAAGAATTTCCTTCAGTTGATTCAACAGTTTCTTCATATTCTTGTTTGTAACTGTGATATGTAGGCTAATTTCTCTCATTACACTATTAAAAAGGAACATTTTTTGATAGAGAACATGCAGTTGGTTGTTCTAGAAATTAAACATCATATTCATCATATATAGGTAAATCAACAACATCTGCAGTGTCATCTAACATGAAAAATCTTGGAACATCAACCTGCTCTTCAACAAGCTGATTTGCAAATTCATTTTATTGACTCTCTATAAATAGATACATAAAACAACCAACCCCATTCTTATCATGAGGTGGATCAAAAACTAAATTAACACCTTCTTTTTCAATAAGTGGAATATAATCCTTTGCAAAATCATCAACATTTAAGACTTCAAGCGAACATATGATATTATTAACCCTCTGCTCAAGATTCAAATCAACTTTTTTTTGTTCATATTCATTGTCATCTTATTTAGCATCCAACTCCTCATTTTGAATTAGTTTACATGCTTGAATATTGTGTTGAATCTCCTGAGCATCATGAAACATTTTTTGTAAGAACTTAGATATTCTTTCCATCAGAAGGAAAGACAAATCTCGATCAAAGGTTGTTGCATAATGGAGCATGGTTGTAGCTTCAGTGGGTTGAATTTCTTTGGGAACTTGTAATAAATACTGAAAAACCTCTTACTTAATGTAGAAATAGTTTCATTGCTCTGCCTTTTCATGGCATATAACTCTTTAAGATGTAGATCCAAATATTTCCTCTTGCCCCAAAATTTCAAAAATACATTCTTCAATTCCTCCCATGAGCTAATTGCCTCTGGATGCAAGTGTTTAAACCATTATTTGGTATCCCCTTTCAAGAATTGAGAGAAGGCCCTCATACAAACATCATGATGATAAATCTCAAACAAATCTATAAAATGTTCAAAATCTTGGATGTGTTTTTCAGTTGTGATGGTATTAGGTTCTCCATCAAATATAGGTAGGTACTTATAGTTCTTTGGAGGAAAGTTATGAAGGATGTGAGGTAATTTTAAAGGTTAGGTAGGTAATCATATTTTTTTGGAGGAAAATTATGAAGGATATGAGGTAATTTTAAAGGTATGTATCTCTGATGAATATTGGAGGGTGTTGGATCAAGTACAGAAGGTGAAATATCATCCTTGATTTCCCATGAGGCTCATCAACTTGGCTATGGTCATCACATGGTTCAGATGGAAGATTTTGATCAATATCAATGATACAATGACATTTATATGTACAACTTAAGAGGAGGATATACATGGAAATATTATCATGATCATCATTTGAATGCAACAGTTAAATAAAAATTTGTTTAGCATATTCAGGAAAGGACAAAATGTAATTAGTAATGTAGTGTCATTATTATGTCTTAGAAAAAACTCAAATTTAGGTAAATTTGTTTTCTCCCATGAAGTCCTTTAATACCTATTTCAATGGATCTTTCCTCCATTGGAGTCTCTCAATCACATTTGAATCTTGATTAGAGTCACTGTGTGGAAATGTACAACCTTCTTGTGTCAGACATCTGTCCACCATCATAAATCAGGTCTCAATCTTGTCATTTATCCTAGGGAAAATGAAACTTATTCCTCTCGACAACGACGCCAAAATGTTAACAATTGGAAATTTCTTTGGGTTGTATCAAAGAAAACCCCGAGGCAACTGCTTTCAACCAAATTTAGATTGTATCTTGACTTATACAAATTCAAAAGAGGGATCTCTCAGATGTCTAATGAATGGTAAGAACTCAAAGGATTCATCAATAAATGCACAAAGATCAGATTCTGCAATAGGACAAGTTAGTTTGCTTTTATTTTTTTAAAAGGGTTGGTAGGAAAAATAAGGAAAAGGTACCATTGAGCAATGGAGTCAAGGCATGAATTCCAATGTTTTACAAATAATACCGGTTGGTTTCTTTCTACAGATTTGAGGAAAAATAGGTGTTATGTCTTCAACAAATAAATGATATGTGAAATAGAGATGCAAAGTTGAGAAAATATCCCACTAATTACGCATCAATCAATGGATGAATCTCTAGTGAAACTTTAGAATAAAGGACACAAAGATTAATTACTAAACAGAGCATCAAATGAATATGAATTCTCAGTAAAAGTAACCATTAACACATAATAAGAATCATCAGTGTGAAAGGAGAATCAAACATGGATGAATTCCTACCAATTACTCTCATACAATGCTAGAAGAAAACATAATCATGGAAATGATAAACAAAAAACACATACTGAATATAAACACTGCGATGAATCTCTAATTTCAGAAAGAGGAAACTTTGGGATTAACTTCAAAGAAATAAACAAGTCTTCTTCCTAAGGGTCCAGCCTTCTACTCTTTGTACAATGAATATATAGAAATATAGGTCATTTCCATCTCACCATTTTGAAATCCAACCCCTTCAAAAATAGAAAACAACAATTATTAGCCAGGAAAATAACACGCTTTAATCCATTCTTGCTTTTCAGGAGGCGGAATTATGAAAACTAGGCTTCCAAATTCCACTTTTAATTCTCAAAATGTAAAAAATGTGTAACTTCTAAGAAGGGTTTTTGTAGTTAATCTCGTTATAAAGAAAAATATCTCTCGTTTTCTTGAAATTCATCTCAAGCTGGTCGGAATATGTGTCGCATAAACATGTCTCAAACATGAAATCATGAAAATTGAAAAATAGGGCTAAAAGATTCTTTTGAATATCCCAATACATGACACCTATGTGAAAAATAAACAAGTTTAATGTTATTTGGTCCGTTATTGACAATAAACTCCTTAATATTTTTAAAATTAATCCCGGTTCACCTGCATTCAAAGCCTTGGGAGTCAACTGTCAAATTACTAGTTCGCAATGGCTGACTAATAACTTTCCGTAGTAGCCCGTAGCCTGTTTTATTTTTTCCAAGATTCAACACTTCAAAAATTATGTTAGGAGTCAAGAAATATTGAAAAAATCCATTATATTGATATATCATTGTTTTGAGGCTGAATTTGAAAGGATGCAAAAGATGAAAGTTTCAACAGCCCCATAACAGAGTGTTTGAAGCATATTTCGTAGCGCACTTGTGTTTTAATTGTTTCTCTCAAATGTCAAACTAGGCCAGGCTGAAATTTGGTCAGCAAGTCAACAAGGATATCGTCTTCCTCCAAAAAAAATTCAGAAGAACCTTGATCGACATTTAGAAGTTATGATGAAAATACAAATTTTCTGTGTACCAGGTGATTTTGCAGCATGTACTGAATTTTGCAACGCGCAATGAATTTTGTAGCACGTAGTGAGTTTTGCAGTGCACGGTGAGTTTTGCATCGCGCAGTGAGTTTTGCAGTGCACAGTGAAGTTTTCAACACACGGTGAAGTTTGCAGCGCACACTTGAAAATGAAAATAAAAATAAGAAATGATAAAGATTCCTTTTGAAATTGACCCTTGGAGATGTTGTATGATTCCATGTGCTAAAAAAATATGGTGATAATATGCATGACTTTGCAAACTACTGAAAAACCTCTAACCTTAGCTATGAAAATCATGCTTCTAACAACAAGTCCAATGGGGATGCTATCATCCCTGTGAGGTAGCAAAGAACAGTAGACTAGGTGCCTTATCCATTAGGTTGTTCCCAAGCCATATATTGTGGTCAACAACGTGTAATCTATTTCACCACCAATTTATCTTGCAACTGAGCTAAACCCAAACTGAAAATACAAATTGAAAAATGATGAAATAAATTCTCACCGTGCTAAGATTATTAAAACTTCTACCTACATTAAGCTAATCTCTAGGCTACTTGACTAGTTGAAATCAAAAATCCAGTGCAACCATGCAAGTGTCTTGTCCACGAGTTGAATTCCTTGCATATCTTTGATCAATATTGAAAGGGAAAAGCCTCTCAATGGAAACTCATCAAATTCAATATTGACCAAATTTAAAAAATTAGGTCCATTCGTTGTTTCCAAACATGTTGCAAAAGTATCTTGAAAAGAAAGGAAATTGATTTTAGGATATTGCACAAGACTATCATCATGTATCATCCCTCCAACTACATTTCTTCTTCCATAAATCTCAAACTGATGGCTATCATGAAAGGGATGAAGATATGTATTAAATTTCTACAATGAAACCTATGATGGCAAGAAGGACATGTCTGATTTGGACAACAAATCATCATCATCTAAATTTTCAGATTCATGTTCGACCAATGGCTGAAATTTTGAACTAATAAAACCTTCCATATAACAAGCAACAAGGTCATCAAACACATGAGAATATTGTTGCAATTTCTTATCAATTTGTTCCAATGAATCAGTGTGATTTTGTACCAACACACATTCCTCTGCTTCAGTGATAATATTCAAATTTTCTTTCAACAATTTAAACAAAGAAAAGCATAAAGGTAAAGAATTCCCTTCAGTATATTTTGTACTTTCTTCATATTCTTCTTTGTAACTGTGATATGTAGGCTGATTTCTCTCATTACACTACTTAAAAGGAACATTTTATGATAGAGAACATGCAACTGGTTGTTCTAGAAATTCAACATCATAATCATCATCATATTCATCATATATAGGTAAATCAACAACATCTGCAATGTCATCTAATAGAAAAAATCTTGGGACATCAACCTGCTCTTCAACAAGTTGATTTGCAAATTCATTTTCTTGTTTTTCTAAAAATGAATACATAAAACAATCATTCCCATCCTTATCATGATATGGATCATAAGATAAATTAGCACCTTTTTTTTCAATAAGTGGAATATAATCCTTTTCAAAATCATCAACATTTAACCCTTCAAGAGAAGATATGATATTATTAACCCTTTGCTCAAGATTTAAATCAAATGTTTTTTGTTCATATTCACTGTCATGTTATTTAGAGTCCAACTCCTCATTTCAAATATGTTTACATGCTTGAATATTGTGTTGAATCTCTTGACCATCATTAAACATTTGCTGTAAGGAATTAGATCTTCTTTCCAACAAAAGGAAAGACAAATCTGGATGAAAGGTTGTTGCATAATGGAGCATGGAAACAACTTCAATGGGTTGAATTTCTTTGGGAAAATTGTAATAAATACTAGAAAACCTCCTACTAAATGTAGAAATAGCTTCCCTTCTCTGCTTTTTCATGGCATATAACTGTGCAAGATCTAGATCCAAATATTTCCTCCCATGAGTTAATTGTCTCTAGCTGCAAGTGTTTAAACCAGTCTTTGGTATCCCCTTTCAAGGATTGAGAGAAGGCCCTCGTACACACATCATCATGATAAATCTCAAACAAATCTATAAAATGTTCAAAATATTGGATGTGTTTTTCAGTTGTGATAGTATTAGGTTCTCCATCAAACAGAGGTAGGTACCTATAGTGCTTAGGAGGAAAATTATGAAAGATGTGAGGTAATTTTAAAGGTATGTATCTCTGTTGAATCTTGGATGGTGTTGGATCAAGTACATGAGATGAGATATCAGCCTTAATTTCATGAGTCTCATCAACTTGGCTATGGTCATCACATGGCTCAGATGGAAGATTTTGATCAAAATTAATGATACAATGAGGAGATATATGTACAACTTTAAGAGGAGGATATACAAGTGAAAGATTCTCATGATCATCATTTGAATGCAACAGGTAAAGAAAAATTTGTTCAGCATATTCAGGAAAGGACAAAAGGTAATTAGTAACAAAAAATATTATGTCTTGGAGAAAACTCAACTTTAGGTACTTCTTTTCTCTCATGATGTCCTTTCATACCTCTGTCAATGGATCTCATCCTCCAATGGAGTCTATGAATCACATTTGAATCTTGATTGGAGTATCCGTGTCGAAATGTACAACCTTCTTGTGTTTGACCTCTGTCCACCATCAGAAATGAGGTCTCAACCTTGTCATTTCTCCTATGGAAAATTCAACTTTCGTTCCCCGACAACGACGCCAAAATGTGAACACTCAGAAATTTCTTTGGGTTGTATCAAATAAAACCCTGATGCAACTGTTTCAACCAACTTTAGATTGTATTCTGACCTATACAACCAAAGAGGGCTCTCTCATATGTCTAATGACTAGTAATAATTGAAAGGATTCATCAATAAATGCACATAGGTCAAATTCTGAAATAACACAGGTTTGTTTTTGTTTTAAAAGGGTTGGTAGGACAAATAAGGAAAAGGTACCATTGGGCAATGGAGTCAAGGCATGAATTCCAATGTTTTTATAGTCAACATCTGGTTGGTTTCTTTCTGCAGATTTGAGGCAAAATAGGTGTTATGCTCAACAAATAAATGATATAAAATGAGATATTGAAAGGATAAAATATCCCACTACACCACAAGAATCAATCAGTGGATGAATATCCTGTGCATCTTTATAAGAAATGACATAAATATTAATTATTTAACAGAGCATCAAATGAAGATGAATTCTGTAAAAGTAATCATTAACACATAACAAGCATCATCTCTATGAGAGGATCTTAAAACATGGATGAATTTCTACCACTTAATCTCATACAATTCTAGCATTAAAACATAGTCATGGAAATTATATATAAGAAACACATATTTAACATTAACATTGTGATGAATCTCAAATTTCAAAAAGAGTAAACTTCTGCATTAATTTCAAAGAAATAAACAAGTCTTCTTCCCCAACGGTCTGACCCTTATCTACTCTTGTACCATGAAATATATAGCACTATAGGTCCTTTCCATATCACCATTTTTAACTCCAACCCCTTCCCAAAATAGAAACAGTTACAAATAGAAAATGACACGTTTTAACTGATTTCCTTCTTTCAGGAGGCAAAAGTTTGAAAAATAGGCTTCAAAATTCGACTTGTAATTCTCAAAATGTAACATATGTGTAACATATGAGAAAAATTTATGTAGGTAAGATTGTTATAAAGAAAAACCTCTCTTTGTTTCTTGAAATTCATCTCCAACTGGTCGGAATACGTGTCACAAAAACATGTCTAAAACAGGAAATCATGAAAACTGGAAAATAGGGCTCAAAGATTCCTTCAAATATCTCAATATGTGACACCCATGTGAAAAATGAACAAGGTTGATGTTTTGGGGTCCTTTATTGACAATAATCTCCTTTGAATTTTGAAAATTCATCCTGGTTCACCTGGAAATCGTCTTGGGAGTCAACTGGTCAAAATTACTAGTTCACAACACCGGTGCTGCAAACTTTCCTGTAGCAGCCTGTTTTATTTTTCCCAAGCTTCAACACTTCAAAAATTATGTTAGGAGTCAAGACATGTTGCAAAACTCCATTATCTTGATATATCTTTGTTTTGAGGCTGAATTTGAAATAATGAAAAATATGAAAGTTTCAACAGTCCCAGGATAGAGTGTTTGCATCATATTTCACAATGCACCTGTGTTTTAATTTTTTCTCTCAAATTCCAAAATGTTTCGGGATGAAATTTGGTCAGCAATTCAACAAGGATATCATCCTCCTCCATAAAAAAATTTAGAAGAACAAAGATCGGAATTTAAAAGTTATGATGAAAATACGATTTTTCTGTGTACCGGGTGATTTTGCAGCGCACAATGAATTTTGCAACGCACAATGAATTTTGTAGCACACAATGAGTTTTGCAGTGTGCATTGAGTTTTGCAGTGCACAATGAATTTTTCAATGCGCAGTGAAGTTTGCAACACATAGTTGCAAATGGAAATGTAAATAAGAAATGATTAAAATTCCTTTTGAAACCGACCCTTGGAGATGTTGGATGATGCCATGTGCTAAACAAAATCGGGTGCTAACAGGCATGACTTTGCAAACTGCTGACAAACCTCTAACCTTAGCTATGAAAATCATTTTGCTAATAACTGGCTCCAATGGGGATGCTATCCTCTCTGTGAGGTAGCAAAGAATAGTAGACTAGGTGCCTTATCCATTAGGTTGTTACCAAGTCATATACTGTGGTCAACAACCTGTAATATGTTTCACCACCAAATTATCTTGCGACTGAACTAAATCCGAAGTGAACAATTCTAAGAGAAATGGTCACCATGTTGGTCTTATTCAAACTGCCACCTACACTAGGCTAATCTCTGGGCTATTTTATTAGGTGAAATAAATGATCCAGTGCAACCATGCAAGTGTCATGTCCATGGGTTGAATTCCTTGCGTATCTTTGATCAATATTGAAAGGGAAAACCCTCTCAATGAAAACTCATCAAATTCAACATTTGACCAAATTTGAAAACTTAGGTCCATTCGTTGTTTCCAAACATGTTGCAAAAGGATCTTGAAAAGAAAGGAAACTGATTTTAGGATATTGCACAAGACTATCATCTTGAATCAGCGCTCCAACAACATTTCTGCTTCCATAAATCTCAAACTGATGGTTGTCAAGAAAGGGCTGAAGATATGTATTAAATTACTGCAATGAAACCCGTGATGGCAATAAGGACATGGATGATTTGGACAACAACTCATCATCATCTAAATTTTCAGATTCATCTTCAACCAATGGCTGCAATTTTGAACTAATAAAACCTTCCATATAACAAGCAACAAGGTCATCAAACACATGAGAAGATTGTTGCAATTTCTTGTCAATTTGTTCTAGTGAATCAACATGATTCTTCATCAACACACATTGCTTTGCTTCAGTGATGATCTTAAAATTTTCTTTCAACAACTTAAATGAAGAAAATCATAAAGGTAAATAATTTTCTTTAGTTGATTCAATACTTTCTTCATATTCTTCTTTGTAACTGTGATATGTAGGTTGATTGCTCTCATTACATTGTTGAAAAGAAAATTTTATGATAGAGAACATGTAGTTGGTTGTTCTAGAAATTCAACATCATAATCATCATCATATTCATCATATATAGATAAATCAACAACATCTACAATGTCATCTAACAGGAAAAATCTTGGGACATCAACCTTCTCTTCAACAAGATGATTTGCAAATTCATTTTCTTGATTGTCTACAAATGGATACATAAAACAATCAGCCCCATGCTTATCATGAGATGGATCATAAGCTAAAATAGCACCTTATTTTTCAATAAGTGCAATATAATCCTTTGAAAAATCATTAGCATTTAAAACTTCAAGAGAACATATGATATTATTAACCCTCTACTCAAGATTCAAATCAACTGTTTTTTGTTCATATTCACTGTCATGTTATTTAGCATGCAACTCATCATTTTGAATCTATTTACATGTTTGAATATTTTGTTGAATCTCCTGAGCATCATTAAACATTTGTTGTAAGCACTTAGATCTTATTTCCATTAGAAGGAAAGACCAATCTGGATCAAAGGTTGTTGCATAATGGAGCATGGCTGCAGCCTCAGTAGGTTGAATTTCTTTGGGAAACTTGTAATAAATACTGGAAAACCTCCTACTGAATGTATAAATAGTTTCATTTCTCGGCCTTTTCATGGCATAGAACTTTGTAAGATGTAGATCCACATATTTCCTCTTGCGCCAAAATTTCAAAAAGACATTGTTTTATTCCTCCCATGAGATAATTGTCTCTGGATGCAAGTGTTTAAACCAGTCTTTGGTATCCCCTTTCAAGGATTGAGAGAAGGCCCTCATACAAACATCATCATGATCAATCTCAAACAAATCTATAAAATGTTCAAAATATTGGATGTGTTTTTTAGCTGTGATGGTATTAGGTTCTCCATCAAACATGGGTAGGTACTTATAGTGATTTGGAGGAAACGTATGAAGGATGTAAGGTAATTTTAAAGATCTATATCTCTGTTGAATATTGGAGGTTGTTGGATCAAGTACATTAGGTGAGATATCAGCCTTGATTTCATGAGGCTCATTCACTTGGATATGGTCATCACATGGCTCAGATGGAAGATTTTGATCAAAATCAATGATACAATAAGGAGATATATGTACAAATTTAAGAGGAGGATATACAAGTGCAAGATTCTCATGATCATCATTTGAATGTAGCAGGTAAAGAAATGTTTTTATCATATTCAGGAAAGGACAAAAGGTAATTAGTAACAAAAAAATATTATGTCTTGGAAAAAACTCAACTTTAGGTACTTTTTTTCTCCCATGATATCCTTTCATACCTCTGTCAATGGATCTCGTCCTCTAGTGGAGTCTCTGAATCACATTTGAATCTTGATTGGAGTATCCAGGTGGAAATGTACAACCTTATTGTCTCTGACCTCTGTCCACCATCATAAATCAGGTCTCAACCTTGTCGTTTCTCCCAGGTAAAATGAAACTTTCGTTCCCCGGCAATGGCGCCAAAATGTTAACAATCATAAATTTATTTAGGTTATATCAAATAAAACCCTGAGGTAACTGTTTCTACCAACTTTAGATTGTATTCTTACCTATACAACCAAAGAGGGCTCTCTCATATGTCTAATGAATGGTAATAACTCAAAGGATTCATCAATAAATGCATAGAGTTCAGATTCTGCAATGGGATAGTTTTTTTTTTGTTTTAAAAGGGTTGGTAGGAAAAATAAGGAAAAGGTACCATTGGGCAATGGAGTCAAGGCATGAATTCCAATGTTTTTACAGTCAACAGTTGGTTGGTTTCTTTTTGCAGATTTGACGCAAAATAGGTGTTATGCTCAGTAAATAAATGATATGAAATGAGATATGGAAAGGAGAAAATATCCCACTACAATACAGGCATCAATCAGTGGATGAATCTCTAGTGCAAATTTATAAGAAAGGACACAAAGATTAATTACTAAACAAAGCATCAAATGAAGATGAATTATGTGAAAGTAATCATTAACACATAACAAGAATCATCAGTTTGAAAGGAGCATCAAACATGGATGAATTCCTACCACTTACTCTTAGACAATGCTAGCAGAAAAAAATAATCATGCAAATGATATACATGAAACACATACTCAACATAAACACCGTGATGAATCTCAAATTTCAGAAAGAGGAAACTTGTGCATTAACTTCAAAGAAATAAACAAGTCTTCTTCCCCAAGGGTTCGACCCTTCTCTACTATTGTACCATGAAATATATATCACTATAGGTCCTTTTAATCTCACCATTTGTAACTCCAACTCTTTTCCCAAAATATAAATAGTTACAAACAAAAAATGACATGTTTTAACCGATTTCCTACTTTTCAGGAGGCGAAATTCTGAAAAATAGGCTTCAAAATGACACTTGTAATTCTCAAATTTTAATATTTGTGTAACATATAAGAAATTTTTTTGTAGGAAATATCGTTTTAAATAAAATCCTCTCTTGTTTTCTTGAAATTCATCTCCATCTTGTCAGAATACGTGTCGCAAAAACATGTCTCAAACAGGAAATCATGAAAACTAAAAAATAGGGCTCAAATATTCCTTTGAATATACCAATCTGTGAGACCTGTGTGAAAAATGAATAAGGTTAATGTTCTTGGGTCCTTTCTTGACAATAGCCTCCTTTGAATTTTGAAAATTCATCCTGGTTCACTCGAAAATCGTCATGGGAGTCAATTGGTAAAAATTATTAGTTTGGAGCACCGACACTGCGAACTTTCCTATAGTAGCCTATTTTATTTTTTCCAATATTCAACACTTAAAAAACTGTGTTAGGAGTCAATAAATGTTGCAAAAATCCATTATATTGATATATCATTGTTTTGAGGCTGAATTTGAAAGGATGCAAAAGATGAAAGTTTCAACAGTGCCAGAATAGAGTGTTTGCAACACATTTCACATCACACTGGTGTTTTTTGGGTCAGACTGAAATTTGGTCAGCAAGTCAATAAGGATACCGTATACCTCCACAAAAAAATTTAGAAGAACCTCGATCGACATTTAAAATTTATGATGAAAATATGATTTTTTGGTATACAAGGTGATTTCCCAGCACACAGTGCAGCGCATAGTGAATTTTGTAGCATGCAGTGAAGTTTGCAGCGCATAGTTGCAAATGGAAATGAAAATTATAAGAAATGATAAAGATTCCTTTTGAAAATTTCCCTTGTATATGTTGGATGATGCCATGCTCTAAAAACAATATGGTGCTAACAGGCATGACTTTGCAAACTGTTGACAAACCTCTAACCTTAGCTATGAAAATCATGGTGCTTATAGGCCCAACCTCTCAATTTCCACCAAGGAGTATCTGCACTAGGGCCAACTATATATGGTGGAATTTTTTTGCTAACCGCTACTTTATTACTTATGTGCAACCCATTTTTTTCTCAATGGGGTTGAGGGGGATTGAACGGGTGGTCATTCCTTCTATTGCAACATATTGAGTATCTGTCTTTATCCTTCGTGCACATGGTGTTAAAAAATTAGGATCGCCGAGAAATAAAATAAAGCAAATGCGTAAATAAAACATAGAAGATACAAAATAAAATAGATACACAGATATACATGGTTCACACGGTGTGGGCTATGTCCACCAGAGAAATTGTCAGGTCCTTCCTTTATTATTATCCAACAAATGAAGGGATACAACCTACAACACACCCATTGTAACTTCCTCTTCTTTCTTTCACAGTCTCCTCACTAAAAATAAAATATTCGCAATTATACATAGCCAAAATACATTTCCCTCATAAAAGAGGGTTGACTTCTAGGGAAAAAAACCCTAACACAACTTCTACCGTCAGATATGCGACCTTATAATGAACGGTCCAGATTTACTATGAAATTACAATATACATTTACAAGGAAAATTTTCCTTCGGGGGAAATCCCCCTGCACTCCCTGCATGGAGGAGTGTACATTCTTCCTGGGGTACAAGCACAGCTGAAAAAAAAGACCTCTGAATCAGGAAGATAATCAGGCTCCACAACCAACAATCTCCCACTTAGAGATTGATCTCAACAACTCCATTGTTGTTGTATCGACTGGACTATGATCCTTCTTGGATCTGGAAAATCTCTCATCTTCACCTTCATTCTTGAATACCAACTGAAACTAAGCAGGAACTCAGTTTCTCCATGGTTACTCCCTTTGTTAACATGTCTATAGGATTCTAGCTAGTTTGTATCTTTTCCAACTTCAAATGTCCATCTTCCAAAATGAATCATATGAAATGGTACCTAATATGTATATGATTAGTCTTCGAATGGAAGACCGATTTCTTTGCAAGATGAATGGTACTCTCATTGTCATAGTACAACCTATTATTCTCTTTCTTATTTCCCAATTCCTCCATAAACCTTTGTAACCAAATCATCTATTTACTATCCTCTGTAGCAGCAACATATTCTTCTTTTTTTGTTGAAAGTGCAACAACCTTTTGCAGTTTCGAAATCCAACATACTGTTGTTCCAACTACAGTAAAAACATACCATGTGGTTCTCCTCCTGCTATATTTATCATGTGCCATAATTGAATCAACATATCTTTGTAGAACAATGTATTAACCTTCAAAACATAATACATGAGTAGCAGTACCTTTCAAATACCTGAGAATCCACTTTACTGCCTCCCAATGTTCTTTACCTGGATTGTTCATATACTTGTTCACAACTCCCACTACATGTGCAATATCTGGTCTTGTGCAAACCATTGCATACATCAAGCTACCAACTATTGATGAATAAGGGACCCTCGACATGTATTTTATCTCATGGTGTGTCTTGGGACACATTTCCTTAGTTGATTTGAAATGGCTTGCCAAAGGTGTACTAACTAGTTTTGCATTCTACATTTTAAACCTCTCTAACACCTTCTCTATGTACTCACCCTAAGACAATGTCAATTTGTGATTTTTCCTGTCTCTTGTTATTCTGATACCAAGGATTTTCTTTGCAACATCCAAATCCTTCATCACAAATGAGTTAGCGAATTTCTTCTTGAGCACATTTATATCCTGCATATTAGACCCTGCAACAAGCCTGTCATCTACATACAATACCAATATAGTATAACTTCCATTTTATAGCCTTTTAAAGTAAGCACAATGATTAGAATGACATCTACTATAAACTTGTTCTATCATAAACCTATCAAACTTCAAATACCACTACCTTGTATCTTGCTTTAGGCCATAAAAGCTCTTCTTTAACCTGTGTTGTTCCTGATTTTATACTTAAGGCTCAAAGCA
>SNQJ01S0028435.1:3156-51707 GCA_010110895.2 Picea sitchensis | reverse complement strand
AATTCGCCTACAATAATGGGTATCATGCATCATTGAAGATGAGCCCATTCGAAGCGCTTTATGAAAGAAAGTGCAACACTCCAGTGAGCTGGGATAATCCAGCTGACAGAGTAGTAGTTGGGCCTGAACTACTCAAAGAGATGGAAGACCAAATGATAAGAATTAAACATAATCTAAAAGTTGCCCAGGACAGGCAGAAAAGTTACACTGATAGTAACAGAACCCATAGAGAATTCAAAGTGGGTGACCATGTTTTCCTGAAAGTGAAAACTAACAGGAGTTCCATGAGGCTGGGAAGTTGCACCAAGTTGGCAGCAAGATTTTGTGGGCCATTTGAGATCCTGGAAAGGATTGGGCCAGTTGCATACATGCTTGCATTACCTGCATCTATGACGGTACATAATGTGTTTCATGTTTCACTGATTCAGAAATATGTACCTGATGCTAATCATATTATCGATTGGACTGTGATTCAGGTGGAACCAGAAGGTGTCCTGCAAGTGCATCATGTGCGCATATTGGACAGGAAAAACAAACATCTCCGGAATCGAGCTATAGATCTTGTAAAGGTCCAGTGGACCTAGTATGGTCCTGAGGACGCGACATGGGAGCATGAATAGGTTATGCAGGCTGAGTACCCGCATCTTTTTGAAGATTTTGAAAGACTTGCAGAGACAGTGTAAGTTGCACAGAGGACAGTGGAAAAATAAGGGGAGGGATATTGTAGTGTCCCCAAGGCCGAACCCCGTTGTAAACCAAGTTCTGAAAGGAATTGTAATTATGTTTTATAGGCCGGTGAGCCAAGTTTTTATAAGCTGGAGGCTTATGTGTTTGTTAGGCCAGGGAGCCTAAGTGTTGAAGGGCAAGAGCCTGTTGTTGTACTTGTATGTATGTAGAACATTTAATAAAATATAAACACCGCTAGGTGCAGACTGACCACGATGAATGAGTGAAGGGAGACTAAGCATCCACAGAGTGGGCAAGGAATTAGGGGCTGGAAGGTGGGAAAGGGGCTAAGTGTTGATATTGGGGGCTAAGCCTAGGGGGCTTAAGCCTGGGAATAATATTTTAATATTATTCCAAAAGAACATGTGCATTTTATGTTTCATTTCATCCTAAGTTTTGGAAAGGGTAAGCATGCAAAGGGGATGCATGCTGATGGAACGCATGCAGTTCCAAGGGTGACAAGTGTCAGCCCTGGTGCATGCAACTAAAACGGTCAGGAGGAGCCATGAGAGGGGCCTCCTCCATTCTACCTGACGGTCTGAAGGTAAACGATAGGACCTCTGCAAAAGGATACCTTGGTGCATCCCTGAAAGACGAAAAATCCTAGGTTGACTTATGAGATAGCCGGTACCACCCCTGTCTGAACAGTTCGAACCTGTGTTGACCCTACGTGGATTGTTTGTCACGCATCCCCGACAACCAGAGAGTGAGTCTATTCTATGTTGGTGGATTGGGAAATAGAAGTGACCATCCATTGTTGAACCTATTGGGAAGCCCGTGTCTGTTTTCCCTGTGAGTTGTCGTGACCATGCAGTGATGGACTGTGTGGGGTCTTGTTGGCAAGTTTGTACAACACTCTCTCTAGGTGAGAGAGTGGTTGAAGTTGGAAGAACAGGTTGTTGGGCCTGTGAGTGACTCCCTCCAAGTGAGAGAGTGCGCAGAGGAAGGAGAGAACTCCTGGAAGGAACCTTGTAGTTTCCATAGAGCCCGGAGACTTCCAGTCCAGCCTGTTCCTGTAACCCAAGGCAAGGGAGATTAGCAGCCGAAGGACTGTCCAGGTGACAGAGAAGGTGTATACTCCTGGGGTGGAACATGCATGTGGGGAATGAGGTTCTGTGGGCAGTGAGCGTGGGAGGTTCCTGGGAGAGAATTCCTTCCTTGTGGTTGTGTGTTGTTTTCCCTGTAACCTCAGCTAGCCTAGTATTCCTTGTCTTGGGGTGGAGCTTAGTCCCATCTCGGGGGTGACCCACTGCTGAGCTGATGAGCAGTGTAGTCTAAGGCTGGGAGGTTCGTGGAAGGCCTGCACTTGGTTGGTAGAATCTACCATTGATAAAGATAAGTATCTGATTATGCCTTAATCATGTTTTGCATGACTGTGCTGCTTATGTATTATGTTTTTCGTTGTGTATATGAATCAATATGAAAAGCTAATTGTTTGTTGACTATGGCAGTAATTCATATGAATACTTTGTGTTGAATGTGTTTATTGTTTAAATGCATGTGGGTTAAATGACATCTGTATGAGTTATGTACAAAGTGGTGTTATAGTCTTCTTTAAGAGCGATTAAACCTTAGTAGTAGAAAAGGTGTGCTACATAGAAAGTAGGTTTCTTTCGGTCATATCTGCATGCATAATATAACCCTATTTGCTAGTCCGTAGGGGGATTTCCCACCACAACATAATTGGTGACCATACTGGGGAAGTCTCTAGGGTTCCTGGGAGTATTTTTGGGTAGTTTTAAAAGACTGGTTTTTTTACCTGTTTTTTGAAGTTTCTGCAAAGTCTGAGCTAGCAAAGAGTCTGGTTTTCCATACCAGCTATCTCTGTTATTTGCTTGACTGTGTTTTTTCGAGACCCACAGAAGTACACACGACCTGCATAAGGTATGCACGTGTGTACCCGCGCCCTACTCTCTTACAGCCCGCATGTAAACGCTAGCTGAAGAAGTAGCAGTAACGTGTAGATTCTAGAAAACTTTTGAGGTAGTCCTCCTCTTCCCTGTCAGAATCAGTCATTCTCAGGGGTTTTCTGGAATTATTTCTAAGTATTGGTTGTTTGCAGTCTTGTCTCAGATTGGTTTGTTTTACAATTTTTTTTTTCCTTACATTGTTTTCTTTTTCTGTTAAAGAGAGTGTCTAAGCCTTCAAGAGATCCTAGTTCTCAATATCAGTGGTCTCTTCCTAGTTTGAATTGTCTATTTTTAGTTGTTTCATATTTTTAGAGATACACGTGGCCTGTATAATGCCAGCACACGTGTACACACCCTCTAGCTCTACACAGCTCGCGTGCACACGCTTGTTGTTGGATTCTCAGTAGTGTGCTTGTGCAGGATAGTTTTTGTTGAGGGCAAGCCAATCATCTTTTCCGTTGACAAGATTTATACCTCTCAAGTTTTTGAATCTTTGTCCTAGCATTCAGTAGCTTAGGGTTGATCTTAGCCTTAGCTTTCTTTTTTCATTTAAAAGTTGTCATTAAAAAAATTTCTTTAGGGTTTTTAAACAAGTGTGAGAGTCATTTTTTAAGTTGCTAGTGTGTGATTTCTTGAAGTGATTCTTTGAGATCTGCGATTAGGCCAGAATTGTTTTTCTTGGTTTTTTTCTTGGTTTTTTACTTGTTGGTATTTTTCCTTTTTTCTTTATCAGCATTTAAATAAATAAATAAAATCTCTTTCATTTTCTTGCTTGGTTGAAAAGTGTGATTTTGCATTAGTAGCCAGGGGAAAATCTTTGTTTTCTTAAGTTCTCGATAGTTTACTTAGATCGTAAGTAGCTTGTAGTCGAGTGAAATCCTTATTTAAGTTTGTTGATTCCAAAGATCTTAGAAAAATAAAAATAAATTTTTTTGAAAAGTTGTTGAAAATTTGCGTTAAGTGAAATTTGTGTTTCCAACTTTCTGTTCATTTTTTACTTTCGTCTTTCAAACATCATCAGTTTCACTTTCATACCCCTTGACATAATACAAGCCATAAAATTAACGCTAAATCTAAAAATTATTAGACTTTTATGTTTCTAGGGTTAACTAACTAGTTCAGGATTAGGGCCTTGGATTAGGTTGGAGAGGAAACTCTTCAAGGCCATTAAAATCAAACATTGGAGTCTGAGTTAGGGAGTGTCAAAGTCCAGTATCATGAAATTTATCTGGGACCCCCCTCTAACACAAGGGATAAACATGAGGTCACGTGCGGAAAGGTAGCGGATATAACCCCTCCAAAGTTGGACCAATCGTAGTGGAGAACAGATATAGAGGGATTGTTTTGGGATTCTGTCGATTGCATTTGCCATGGGGCTTTGTGGGTCTCAAATTTGTTCAAGGTCCTCATTTTCTTTCGGACCACTTGCTTTCGATACCCTTGAAAGGTTTTGGGCTCCATACCCTGCTCATTGTGGTCTACCTGACTTTCGACTGTACCCGCCTGGTGACTGTTCGCGCGCTCGCAACCTAGTTGCCTATATTTTTTAGGGACATACACAGGTGACTGGGAGGGTATACCATGGTACCTAGGATATACATCAGGCCATGCTTTTCAGAGCATACCTAGAGGGTGATTCCATTTTCAAGTTTCACTTGCACTGGTAAGTTGCTCTGGTGTTGGTTGTTGTAACTGTTCTTCCAATTAATTTAGTGTTTGCCTGTCTTATCTTCTATGGATTTTTTTTAGCGCATGTTTTTTTTGAACAGTTAGACTACCCTAGTGTGTCTTTGATATTCTCACATGGTGGAGGATCACGAGCCTTGTCGGTCACAAGAAATTGTGCCCGACCAACATCCAGAGCAATCGACCATTTTAGACCTTGGAGCACAAGCTTTTGGTCTGGTTGAAACCTCCACCACTGATCTTTCGGCACCCACCATCATACGGATTCATCATTATGAGTGCCAAAGAGTGTCGCATGTAGCAATGGAAACAAATGTTGTTACTCCTTCTAGGAATTCTTCAATTCCCACTACGGTTGTCACCACATGAGAGTTTCCACCTTCTAACCCACCGTCACCGATCTGAGCCACCATGGTCTTGACAACCTCTACCTCGCACAGTGTTCCAACCCGTCTCTAGCGGTGTACACAACCCCTTTCACACCAAGTGTGACAGGCCCTTCGTTCTTATACGGGATGCCTGGTTCAGGTACAAGTCATGTACTTTCCTACTCCACTTCACAGACTTTAGGTCTGGGGGCAGGGAGCTCTAATGCTCCTCTGCAAGGACACATGGGGGGCACTCCTTCTCCTTTTAACACTTTCCCTTACGGGGGAGGTCATATACCTTCTTCATCCCCTTCACTCAGTGGTTTGCATCAGCAAACCTCCGGGCAACCTGCACACCATAGTTTACTTGGAGCAGGGAGTCAAGGACCACCTTCGCATAATATGCCGGTAGGTTCGACACCATTTTCTTTGTTTGGTGCGTTTGGTAACAATGCCTTCTCATCAACTACTTTTCCAACTGGGGAAACCCTGGTTTCGAATAACCTATTCCTATGCAGGGTATTATTTCTACACAGGGGGCACACCCAGGAACTTCTTCCGCAACAGGGCCTTGAAACTCTTGGCAGGGATCAGTTCCCTCGTTAGGAATGCCGATCTAGGGTAATTCTTTTCATAATCAATGGAACCCCGGATAAAGCACTATGCCTATCCCCACAAGACCGACATGGAGCAATCCTACCCAAATTCCTTCGAATGTAATGCATGCCCAACCATCTATGTCCTATTTCAGAAATCTGTCGATGATGTCTCCTCACACGCAAAATCCATATGTTGGACATGGCCATGGTTTATGCCCAAATCTGGGCCAGGAGCTGAACTTTTCCTGGAAACCTAGTGCTAGTCAAACTCCAGGCCCCTTTTTCCCAGGTTATCACCAATAACCCAAACTACCCTTCCTGTCAACCTTGCATTTTCCAGACTTGACAAGGTTGTTGAATGACCCTATCTGTCACGATCCGCGTTGGCCTCCTATGTCGACGAAGTTGCCTTCAGACATCCCAAAGTTCGAAGCCAAGCCTAATGAAGATCCAGGAGATCATCTGACTACCTTCCATCTTTGGTGCTCATCTAACTCATTGAAATATGAATCCTTACATTTGCGATTGTTTCAACATACTCTCATTGGGAGTGCCTCGATATAGTACATTGAGCTCGATCGCTCAAGATACTCTTCCTTCGACGAACTAGCGATGACTTTCCTAAACCATTTCCAGTTTCCTGTGAGATACGACGTTGGCACCGAATTGTTGGCCAATTTCTCACAAACTAAAGTGGACCATATCTCTGATCACATTCAATAATGGAGACGCAGAAAGAGTTTAATTAAGGTACCAGTCCCACCAGCATTTTTGTTCGAGTGTTTTCTTAAGTCTTTGGTCCCACAGATTTCCAAAGACGTTGCGACATCGGGAGTATTTTCCGAAGAAGACGCCATCATGAGAGCTCAACAACTTGAGCTAATCTATTCTCAGTCTGGTTTATTATACGAGATCTTGCTAGATGCACCACGCTCAATACTTGATAAAACCAGATAGAGAGTTGGACCACATGTCGATGGTATGGTTGGTTCAGCACAAAGAAGCCCGCTGAGAAACTAACGAATCAGTTGCAACAATTGTCTATACAACACACAACGGCCAGCCAAATTACTACTTTGGATGCTCCCCCTACCAAAACGTCGGATGTACACACAGTGCAATCGACTAATACAAAGGCCACCCAACATCCTGAAGGAAAGAAAAAACAACGAAAGAAGGGTAAGGGGGATAAAAAAACTACCGATAATGTTGGCGGGAAAAACACTGAGAAACGGAAGGTGAGGTATCCATGAAACTTGTGCGTAGAATACCACCCAACCCATCTATGTCCTCAGCTTGAAGACGCCCAAAAGTTTGTGGTGCAGCAACAGCCTGCTGTGTTAACCAATCCTTTTCAACATGGAAAAAATCTAACTCAAGCCTCTGCAAGCACAGAAGGGGGAAGCCAAGGACCCTCTCCATCTTCAACCAACCCCACATCCGTGAATGTATATATGGTGAAGGGTGATGCTTTTATATCGACTAGAGCACATGACTATAGTAAACCAAGCACTTCTGAGAAGGGAAAAGAAGTCGAACTCCCATCTCTTCCTCTACAGATTGAGAAGACGTTGGGTGAAACAATGACACGCATCCCCAAAGGTGCGTTCAAAAAATATTCTCACAACCCAAACACAAGGACCACCCAGAACTATTCTGTGGTGGAAGATTTATCACAAACCCCTTGTGTGATGTCCACTTTGGAAGTCCTCCAAAGTTGCCCTTCCCAGAGGAAATCCTTGTTAACCTCTTTAGGATCTACCGAGACTTGTAATCCGGGTACAATCATGCTAGATACAACCAACCTAAAACCTCATCTACCTTACCACGTAGCATTTCAGATAGTAGTGGCTTATCCCACGAAAAATTTTACTCGGAATATCTTTCGCACGGTGGCTGATGAGGGAGCCTCGACATGCATTATGTCACTGGCATGTTGGAAGGTTGTTGGCCAACCCATTTTGTCTCCGTCACCTACTCTCCTCACTGCTTTCGACAGTCATTCATTCCAACCACATGGAATCATTCCCTCTTTCCCCGTGCAGTTAAGAGGGAAGACCGTGTGTGTTGAGGTAGAGGTAGTCGATGCTCCCCTCGACTATAACCTCTTGTTAGGAAGAAGTTGGACTTATTCCATGCAAATTGTGGTTGCTACAGTTTTCAAGGTCTTGTTGTTTCCACACAAGGGTCGGATAGTGACCATTGATCAATTGTCTTTCTCCAAACCTAACCCTTCATTGGGGGAATCCATGGTCCCGATGATCAATAATCATCAACCAAGTGTAGTCAACGTAGGGGTTGGTTTGCGCACATCTTTGATGGGTACCTTCAATTACCCACCCCCTCAAGGCGATATCAAGTTTATATCCAATCACCATAAGGTTGAGATTTTTCAAGTTTCATCGTTCCGCACGAATTACTTCGACGATCCGTGGATACTTCCTTCCCCATCGGCCACGATGGATGGGATAGGGCACCTGGGCATGTCCATGCCCTTGTCCGCAACTGAAGTAGCATACTCTTTAGTCCATCAAACTTCATCCAACACTGATCCAACTCCCGTACAAGAGTTCGATCCACTTATGGAGCCTATTTGGGCTCAGGGTTCTCTTTCTCACACTGATTCATTAGACTTGGTATTTCCCACTGATGAAGCTATAATTGAGGCAATGACTAGTCCAGACAAACCCTGGGAAGATCTTCATCACAGATCATACTTCCTCCCAACATTAAGTAGAATCGAAGCTGGAGAATTCACCTTGACTATGACGAGAGATAGGTCTTGTCCAATTAATCCCTTAGATACACACAAGGTTTATGCTAAGGGTAATATGGAAACTATAGTTGAAACCTTACCGATCAATATCTCCTAAAACCCTGGCGTCGTGGAGAATGTTTTTGTTGGAGCTGACTGCTCCCCCGGAGAGATTCAAATCTACACGGATCATTTTAAAGAATTATGCGACGTGTTTGCCTAGTCTTATGAGGAAATGTCAGGCATTGATCCAAAAATAGTTGAACATGAAATCACAACGTATCCAGATGCCAAGCCTGTCCGACAGAATCTTCGTCCAATTAACCCCAAGAAAGAAGCATCCATTAAGGTTGAAGTTGAGAAACTTCTAAAAGTCGGTTTTATCTATCCTATCCATTTGACCCAATGGGTGTCAAACCCCATGCCGGTCAATAAAAAACAAGGCACAATTCGTGTATGTACAAACTTCCATGATTTGAACAAGGCCTGTCCCAAAGATAATTTTCCCACACCATTCATCGACCAAATAATTGATGAATGTGTGGGTTGCGAGGCCTTTTCTTTCATGGACGGTTTTTCGGGATATAACCAAATACAAATCAAACCCGAAGACCAGCACAAAATGACATTCATCTGTCCATGGGGTACATTCGTGTATCGTAAGATGCCTTTTGGTCTCAAAAATGTTGGAGCCACCTTTCAGCGGGCCATGTCTTTTTCTTTCCATGACCTCAAGCATATAGTCGAGGCCTCTTTAGATGATTTAGCATCTCGATATCGCAAGACAACAGATCATCCCACACACCTCCAACTTATCTTTGAGCGTTGTCCTTACTTATGGATTCTCTTGAACCCAAACAAGTGCAGCTTTTGCATAACATCAGGATGATTGTTAGGTTTCATGGTGTCAACAACATGGATCATGGTCGATCCTCTCAAGGTTGAGGCAATAATTCAGTTTCCCCCCCCATGCACAATTCTTCAACTTCAGAGTCTCTAGGGCAAGGCGAATTTTCTAAGATTCTTTATCGCTAACTATGCTGAGATCACCAAGGGATTTATGCGCTTACTTAAAAAAGATGTTCCCTTTTATTGGGACGATGCCTCTCAACGCTCTT
This sequence comes from Picea sitchensis, assembly GCA_010110895.2. Lineage (NCBI taxonomy): Eukaryota > Viridiplantae > Streptophyta > Pinopsida > Pinales > Pinaceae > Picea > Picea sitchensis. The sequence goes on along the minus strand of SNQJ01S0028435.1, from coordinate 42,545 downwards.
TCGCCGCATTGAAACATGCACTCACAACTGCCCCTCTGCTCTGGCCACCTAACTATAACAATGATTTATTATTATATCTAGATGCAGCAGAGTCAACCATTGGCATGGTCTTGGTTCAAGAAGATGACTTGTTCTCAGAATATGTTATCTATTACCTAAGCTGAGGCCTCGTAGGACCAAAACTCAATTATTCTCATATCGAAAAATTGTGTTGGCAGCAGTCCATGTTGTTCAACGGTTCCATCATTATGTTTTGTTTCATAAGACCACCGTCATTTCTATTGTGAACCCATTTCAGTACATTTTGACACGACGGGTGATAGGCGGAAAGATCAGTAGATGGATATTCATCCTCCAGGAGTTTGACTTAGATTTTGTTTCAGCGAAATCCAAAAAGTCACTGGTCTTTGCAAAACTTATTTCGTAACTTTCAGTTGAGTCAGGAGATCGTGTGCCCGAAGAGTCACCTATCAGAGGAGATATGTTTTTTATCACCTCTTCAGATCCCTGGTACAGAGATATACTTATCTATATCCAGACTTTGAAGTACCCCACCATTTCTTCTCGTGATGAGCGTCGATGCATATGCCATCAGGCTAAGAATTATCTCATACTCGATGATACATTGTATCAGAGAGGTATAGACTGCATCCTTCGTTGATGTCTCACTCATGAAGAAGTAGTTATCATGCTTAATGATTTCCATACTGGAGCTTGTGGGGGTCATTTTTTTGGGTTCGCAACAGCCCAAAAGATTCTACGCGTAGGTTACTTCTAGCCAACAATTATCAAAGATTGTATCGAATCGGTCAAGAAGTGCCATCCGTGCCAAATATTCTCTCGGAATATGAAGGCACATCCTGCTCCCATGTTTCCTGTCATCACAGTTGGTCCCTTCACCAAGTGGGGGATTGATTACACTACATGCAACCCTCCTTCAGCAAGGGGGCACGACTATATCATCGTAGTTGTAGACTACTTCACGAAGTGGGTTGAGGCTATGCCAACGTTTAAATATGATGGAGAGACTGCAACTCTCTTTTTATTCAACCAGATAATAGCAAGGTTAGGCGTCCCAAGGGAGATTGTCATTGACCATGGTAATCACTTTCAGAACCAGATGGTGACTGAGTTAACATCAAATCTTGGGTTACGGCAAGAACATTCTTCACCCTACTACCCCCAAGAAAATGGTCAGGTGGAAGTTGTGAACAAAACTCTTAAGACCATTCTACAGCGAATTATCAACTCAGCCAAGTCAAATTGGCATTTGATGTTATACTCGCCATTATGGGCCTACCAAACATCTGTTAAGACTGCAACCAGTTTCTCACCTTTCCAACTCGTTTATGGGCTGGAGGTAATCTTACCCATTGAATGTCAAATCCCATCTCTAAAGTTGGCAGTACAGTTATTGCCAGACACTTCTCCACTTGAAGAACGGTTAGTATACCTTGAGTAGCTCAATGAGCAGTGTCATGATGCGGCGCTAGCCAATGAGGCTCACAAACATAAGGTCAAGTTTCAGTATGATAGGTCCGTTCATCCTCAGATTTTCTCTGAAGGCGAACTTGTCCTGGTCTATGACCAAGATAAGGACCCCCTGGGGGCAGGAAAATTCAAACCCATGTGGTTCGGACCTTTCATCATAAAAGATGTTTTAAAAAAGGGCGCTTATCATCTGGTTGACTTTGAAGGGAATGCTTTGGCAGAGCCTAGAAATGGGCTCTAACTCAAGAAGTATTACTCATAGGGAAGTCACTGTGGGTCACTTTTTGTAACATATGTATAGTCTTTGTACTATTACTTTTTAGTTTCCTTTAGTGTTATGGATGTATCATTGATGTTATATTTTGTCACTTTGGCAGATGTCAAGTGATTCTGATATGTTCGTTGGGTATGCAAATGGTTCTAGTCAGCACACTCGGAGGCTTGCCTCTGCAGCTTGGGTAATCTTTACACCTCAAGGCCAGTTATTATCTTCTGAAGGTATATGCTTAGGTGACACCACAAATAATGTCACTGAGTATAGTGCAGTTATTGAGTTGCTTCATGATGCTTTGTCCTTGGGTATCTCTCATCTCTGGGTCTATCTCGACGCTCAACTAGTTGTGTCTCAGTTAAATAGAGTATACCGGGTTCATGATCCAACTTTACACCGACGATTCCTTAGGGTACGTCTCTTAGAACGAAACTTTGATTATATTACATATTTTCAGGTTCCTAGGAGATTAAACCAAGTTATAGGTACTCTAGCTAATCAAATTTTAGATTGGCATCTTCCACACATATGAAAGAACATTCACATAAATGTGTAAATACATTTTTTGCACACGTGACCCATAAGACACAAAAGACAAAAAAAAACCATATATAATATCATAACGTAACCAGAGTACCTAGATGGACGCAAGCTCCTCAAAAATATGACCAATAACGAGTCATTGGGCTTATGCCCTCAAAAAATATATACAAGTAGTGCTCATGGCACGTAAAAATGTCTAGCTAAGGTCAGGTCCTGTGGGCCCTGTTATAGTAGTCCACGGCATTGGCTAAACGCCGAAACAACTGGAACCAGGTCCATGGTGACCCCACTACATGAGGTTGCATAGATGGTGGTAGGTCCTCAATATTATTCATCGAGACCATGCGAGTGAGCGCAGTAAAGTTCCGCTCGACTTGTCTCAATACCCTCTCAGCCTCCCCGGATGGAAGATCTCCTGCTACTGTTGGTCCCCTGTGGTGGCAAGTGTGGCCCCTGGCCGAGGACGATGTATGTTCCTCGCATAGTCAGCCAGTTGCACTGGTCCCACATCTGCACACAATGAACACATATTCGTCAAATACTCTAGTATAACAAAAACAAATGATATATATAACGAAAACAACATAAAAATTACATATGTTTAACAAACAAAAAAAACTACAAAGGTGGAGACGTACCCATCTCCCCTCGCTCCTCACCAGGAGGTACTAGTATCTCAGGGTCTCTCGAGAAATCAATCCTGGGATAGGGGTAATCCTTTATAACCGGGATCTGTCGTGACAACCACGCGAAGAAGTCATCATCGAAGGACTCATTGGTCCTTCCGCCACCCTGTCGTGGCAGTCATATTGCCCATCTACACACAGTAGGAAGAGAGGCCTGATGTCCTCGTACCACTACTCAAGGACTAAAACTCGAAACTCTTTCAAAAAAGAACGAACATAGAATGGTCCCGAACCCAAAGTTCCTATGTGTCCACAAACGACAATCTTTCAACTACCTTTTCATACACTCAAGCAATGTGGTAATCCAATAAAAAAATTGTGCATTTAAGCAATGGACTGCATAGTTCATTTGTGAATAGGACACCTGATGTAGAGCTGCAGAACCAGTAATTCGCCCAATAAGCAATACTATCGCCTGTAGCGATAAGTCAGTGATATTGCTTATAGGCACCTGCATGCTTGAGCAGTTTGTATCATCTGCACAGTATAGACCTATCAATTATGCTATGTTATGTGGCCCTGAAGGAAAAGTCTAGAAGTTGATTAGTTCCCCTCTCCTAGAGAGGCCAGTCAAAAAGTAAATGTCCTCAGTCATGGGCACCAGTGACTGCCCCTCTAACATGAATGCCTCTGCATCCGGATTCCAGTAGTCAACCAAGGCATTCAGTAGCCTAGGTTGTGCCCACATAAGCGGACATAGGAAAAACTTGAGTAACCCACATTGCATCAAAGTAGCCACAACATTGGGGTCTTCCCCGACCAACTCATTCACCTCTTCATGCTCTCTTTCTCTCCAGTAGACATACATCCTGCAAAACACCAAGGTTCAAGAGGGTTAACCCTTTCTTTTTAAGACTTTTTCATTCAATAAGGGGGTCCACGTGTGTTGTAATGGTATACATTCGCGTGTACACACATGCAGAGTTTACTCTGCCCGAATCTACATGTGGCATGTCCTAAGACAACCCATGTGGACCTAGGGCCGACCTTTTAAAGGTCGACGCCCCACTAAAAAATGAAACCCAATGAAAAAATAAAGACTTAAAATGAAAGATAAGAGAGTTTGTACTTACTTGGTCTAGACAGAAGTTCGTTTCATCCACTGTAGCTCCCGGAATCACCTCTTTTATCAAAGGGGATCTTTTGGCTCCACAATCAATTTCCAAATCAGCAATGGTGATAATGAGCTGCTAGCTTCTATTTATAGACTTTTTGGCCTTTTTTGTCACTTTTTTGGCCTCCCTTATCATTTTCTTTATACCAAAAACCATTTAGAGTGATTCAGGAGTTGCATAGGAGGGATATGATCAGGTATTGGGACAGTTTTTTGGATTTTTGAGTAATTTTCGACGGTCCATGAATTTTTTTTTCCGAGGATCAACTTGAGCATATAGATTAGGTTTCTACCCTAACTTTTGTATCTCGTTGTCTTTTTCCTTTTCCATAGGATCGATCCCATCAAGTTGTGACATGGAACCATCATAGCTTCTTTAAATGTGTCATGACTTGGTGGTAGAGCTTACCGGAACATGGATGCCCTAGGTAGATCCTGGTTGCATTATGGTATCTATGTTGTCTTTAATCACTATAGGCTCGGGAGACCTTGTAGTTTTTCCGGATTATGAGTTCGAGCCTCATTTGCACGATTCCTTTCCGCTCTTGACCTCACCCTTAGGACTCCCAAAATATGTAACAGGTCTTCTTTTAATCCCTTTTCAGACCCTCTAAACATGAAAAGATTGTCGAGCGATATTGTGGCCTTTCACGCTCGTTAAACTGAAATTTGAAGTCACGTCTGTCAGGCGGTAGTTTACCCCTTTTTCAGTCCCGACGGTCAACTATACGAACAAAGGTATACTCTATGGAACTTCAGTTCTCTAGAAGAGTACTCTCAGGCATAATTTTATCCCTTTTTCGGGCCTGAGGGACTAAACTTACGAAGAAGGAACCCCCACGGAGTCCATAGTTAAGCTCTTTTCAGACTCCCTAAAATTGAAAACATCGTCGAGTGACCTTATTCTCTCACACTCATTAAACTGGTCCAAAAGAACATTCCTAACGGAGTCCATAGTTAAGCTTTTTTTAGACTCCTTAAAAATGAAAAAATGGTCGAGTGATCTTGTCTTTCTCACACTCGTTAAAATGGTTTTTGAGTAGACATCTTGTCGGTGCTAGTTTACCCCTTTTTCGAATCGACTAGACTATCTTTGAAAAAGGTACCCCAATGGAGTCTCCTTTTATGATTTTTCAGACTCTCTAAATATGAAAAACCACCGAGCTTGCCTTCTCTAGGCTCGTTAAACTTACATCGAAGGACGTTACCATTGTGTGTTTTGTTAACCGCATTTGCATACCTTATACGCCAACCTTGTAGCACTTTTCTTCTATGTCTTAACACCCTTGGCCCCTGGAGGTTTTTTTTCCGAGTATCATTATTTTGAACATCAGTCTTGTCCTTGTGCCTTGAACTTGTATGTTTGTAGCACTCATTCCTCCATTGTAACGTAACATTCCTTTATTCTTTTTCCAAAATCATTGAAAAAGACAAAAAAATCAAATATACCCCAAAAAGAGGAAGGGAAAAGTATTTTCTTTATTGGCAGCATAATGAGTCGCCCTTGGCTAAAGCACATCTGTCTGTTTTTTCGTCAAACTATGGGATGTAGTACAACCTTACGAAGTTTTTCTTGCTACATAGAGTTGTGTCCTCCTCCTTTTGGTTATTCTTCCAAACATATGGAGAGTTTGCGTTGCCTCCTGCTTCGTGAACTTATGATTAATGCCATGTTGCCTAAGTCTCATCATTTTTCGTGTTGTTGTCCAAGGGAAGTTTCTACCAAGCCTAAGTCGGCCCCTCTGCAATTTGTCTCTTGCCCTCATACCTGGCCATCCTAAATGTCCAATCAAGTCCTTGTTCAAAATCAATGAAGCCTTCAATCTGATCATCAAGATTATCTAGTCCATGACCGACGAGTCGTCGAAGACCTCTGGGTAGTGAATTTGTACACTCATATTACACTCCTACCTTGAGTTTTTAATATTTTTAAGTTGTTTCTCGAGCTCTGAAGATCTCATCTCCAACCATCAGGTCGTATCAACTTCTAGAAGATGGATACTCTATATGTATATCTTTTTGATTTCGAGATGTAGCTCCACTGTGTATTGTTTGTGGCTACACTTTATATAGTTATTTGACATGGATCTACAATGTATTTGATTGGTAGCCATGATTCTATTTTATCCCGAGCATGGGTATGCCCGCCTCGCTGAGACATTTGTTACTTTATAGATGGCGCCTCCCAGTTCCTGGTCCCTGGGCTCACTTATTTGCCACATCAGTAAAGATTGGTAATGTATTTCGGCCATCATATGCTCTTTTGACCTCACACATTAGGGGGAATATGTTATAACCCTAATTTTCACCATACATGCTTACCTGGCATCAGGCCATCTCAGATCTCTTCTTTGCCAAAGCACTGATGAACAACTCTTTAAAAAACCTCTTTTATAAGGTCCCACATTCCCTACTCCATTATTGCACACGTGTACACGCTAGCTAACCTCAAACAACCCACGTGGACCGACAAAAGAAAGAAAAAAGGAAAGTTGCCGACAGAACACACAACTTTGGTTTAGTTATCTGAAACTCCCGGCCATGCATAGCTGAGGGTTCGTCCAAATACCTAGCTTCTTCTAGCCTATAAAAGAAGGGTTAGGGGTCCTATTTGGAAGAAAAAAAATAAGAGTAAAGAAACTCTTCCCAATTGCATATTCCCATTGTCCCAACCCTTTAGCCATCCTTGTGCAAAGAGAGATACAAAGCAAAGAAGTTGGAGGACATTTGAAGAGGAGCCCAGGATCAGGATTCGCAGAGTGGTGGCCAGGTGGCCAGTCTCGACATTGTAAGTTGATTCATTAAAGTTAATAATAAATAAATTATTTTCCCGTCCCACTATATGAGTTCTTCATAGTTTAGTAAATATATGTTTGAATCTCTAACCCATTAGTCAGGTAAGATGCATGTGTAGTTTGTTGCTTGTGTTGTATGTGGGTCAGCCTTGGCAGGAGAGCTGCCAACAAGCGATCAAGCATGAAGAAGGATCGACATCGAACATCCATAACAAGGTATGTTGGTCTAACCATGTATTCACTGAAAAGAAATGGGGATTAGGTCTGGGGACGAAGGTAGAAAGTAGGTTTCTTTCGGTCATATCTGCATGCATAATATAACCCTATTTGTTAGTCCATAGGGGGGTTTCCCACCACAACAATGAGATAAATGCAAATAGAACATTCTTTTATTATATCTGAGTCTTCTTCTTCACTTGCAGGGGAGGATTCAATATCAACATTATTGCAATCGAAATATTGTGGAGAGTCCTTACCTTTATTCATGGTTGAGTCTTCATCTTCATCCTTGATAGGAATGTCTTCTGTGTCTTCACTTTTGATTTGATACCTATTTTCTAACTTCAGCCATAACTCCTTGGAAGATGTGCATAGTTCTATGCTTGCCTTGACTGTATCTAATAATCCATTTAGAAGAATCTTCAATCCCACTTCATTATTCTTTCTTGCTATTCTTTGGACTGTAATCTTGGATAGATTCTTTGATGTAGTTAAATCCCATGGCTTACTTACTACTGAATTCCAAACTTCAGATCCTTTTGACTTCAAATATTGTTTCATGTTTTCTCTCCATGAGGAATAATTTGTTCCATCAAATAAGGGAGCTTCAATTGCAGAGAGAGCCATCTGTCCACCCATTTCTTCAGGATCTACCTTCCAGTGGTTAAACTGTGTTTTGAAGGAACCCACTCTGATACCAATTGTTGAACACACCACCCACACTAAGAGGGGGGGGGATTGAATTAGTGTGTGGACTTTTCTAACTTTTCTTCTTCTTACAAGTTAGCAGTTAATACATATTTGAACAGATTAAGAACAATCAAATCATAATCACAATGGACACATAAGATACCAGATGTTTGTATATAATTTATATGAATATATGTGAATATAATTATAAGGATTTTCCTAGCACCAATTGAAGTAAGGAGCACCAACTCCTCGGAGAGAACCAACACTCAAGAAAGACCCAGCTTGCTGCAAGACCCAACTTGCTAATAGAACATAGTCTATCCAACTAGAGTTCAACCAACTCTAGTAGCAGTGATTCATTAAGGAATCATTTTTGTTTCATGATCAGAGGTATACAATCAATACTCATCACTGCACTTCATATTCTCTCTAAAAAATTTTCCTTCTTCACTTCGTCTTTCTTCTGATATTCACACCTTCTTCAGTTATGCTTCTCTCTGATACTCGCACGGACCTCAGGTCCGTATCCCATTCATTTTCTCCGCAGACCACTCTTCCTCAGTGAGCCTATCTTTTCCAAAACCCGATATCCTCCTTGCACCAAGCACACTTTCCGGTGAACCAATCATGGTTGTATTTATAGTGGCTTATGCTCAAAACTTGTTTAAGTTATTGAGTTGACTTGTGAAATAAGTTATAACTAACTTGTTTATTTACAATGACTTTTGGGACCATCAAAGATCATCGTTCCAGGTCTTCAACTTTACACCTGGCATCCCATTTTACTTTCGTAAATCGATCAATGGCATGGATCGATTTCCTTCATATCTGTGATAACAGATATCGGTGCTTCCTTCAAACCATCTCATATGATCATAGGCGTAAACCACAGGCTTATCAAGTTAAGTGACGCATTACATTCTTCCCTTTAAATCTATTTACCATATGACCAACGGAAATGACCTCACGTGAGGTGAGACGAGCGCTTGAGTGCTTATCAATTCAACAGTCATGATTCAATCTTCTGATGAGATGGACAGTTGTCGAAAATTTGGGTCTTCGTGACTTCCAACCTTTCAAATATACCAAATACGATATCGTTGAATAGATCAGGCAGTTCACATTTATATCACGGAACCAGATCAATGGTCATGTACAATCCTTGGACCTATACTTCATTTCTTAATCCAATGGCCATGACTTAATCAATCAATGAGATGGATGGCCACCATTTACTTCGGGATTTTGGCTATTATGATTACGCTATCCTTCCACTGTATTTTGATCAACAGTTGAGGATGCAATCAAGCATCAGATCGATGGTCGAGATCTCCTTCACGTCACCAGACTTTGGATATTTCGAGTCTCAACCCCTTCTTTGCTCTGTACATCAATCTTTTTGAAATGACAAAATGTTGACGCGTGTCCCTCTCAGATTAACAATCGAGATCTCCTTTCTCATCTCTGGGCTTTGGAATTCTCAAGCCTCAACTTTCACTGTAGTATGATCAACAATTGGGAATACTCCTGAGGGGATCTTTCAGATCGAACAACTTATGTCCACTTCGGGGCTTCGGCAGTTTCGAATAGTGGTAGCTCCATTTTCCTCTAGAGTGATCACCTATTGTGGTAAGTCATAATATGGTGGAGACTGCTTGTTTTCGGTTAAAATTTCGGCTTACTCTATCCTTCCACTGAAGTAGATCGACGATCAAGAACGCTCCCAAAGTGATCTTCAGATCGAACGTCTTATGTCCACTTCGGGTCTTTGGCATTCGGGACTTCAGGACTTTGGGCGAGTGCTGGTGGTAAAAATCCTGAATAAAAACTCTCGGAGTGACGTAACTTACTTGCGTCACTTGATAACGTGTCACGAGCCGAGAAACTGCCATGTATCACTCATATTAGTGATTTGCATGTATCTGAAATGTTGATTTCAACTTGACACTAGTCATTCTCTGACTGTGCCACGTGTCCTTGTTGACGTAGACTGCTGACGTGGTCTGTCACAGTTTCTTGCTGACATCGACATAGATCTCATGATGTGACACATGTTAATATCCTTGATCTAACGATCAGGATAGTATCCGAAGGGTATCTCAGATCGACGGCTGAGAGCAACTTTGGACCTTCATCCTTCGGGACTTCGAGACTTTTGACATTTGTTCATGATAAAACTCTCGAAGAAATTCTTCCGGAGTGACGTAACTTGCTTACGTCACTTGTTAACATGGCCTGAGCCAATTTCCTCTTGACACATGTCATCATCTGATTATGCCATGTGTATTTTCCAACGTGGTCTGCTGACATGGTTATTCACGTGTCTTTGTTGACGTGGTCTGCCACATGTCCTTGTAGATGTGGTCTAATGCATGTCCTTGCTGACGTGGTTTGCTGACCAACAAACCTGATCCAACGGTCATCGTATGTCCTCCAAATCTGATGTTCCTTATTCATTTCAGATTTTCAGGCTTCGGGTATTTCGAATCTCAAACTGAATTCTTGAGGTGAGATTTCTCCGGAGCGTAACCTCCTTGCAACTTTAGATATGAAGTGAATGTTTTTCATTGATCAGTATCTTATATAGATGGCTGGATCTTTCTGCGATGTAGTTGTGCTATCTTATCCTGTCCTTCCACTTAGAATGATCCATCAGCTAATGGAAATTCACATAAATGAGATCTTAGATCTTATCTCGCTTATCCTGTCCTTCCACTCGAAAATGATCTGACGGCTGAAGGGAATTCGGGTTTGATCCGACGATTGAAGGGTATTTGGATAATCAAACTTTCAGTCCTTTTAGATTATCCTATCCTTCCACTAAAATGTGATCCAATGGTCATGAGGACACTTGAAGTAGATCAACGGTCGACGATGATTTCGAAACCACAACTTGCGAGTGATTTAACTCGTCACCCAAACTCCACAATTGGAAGTTGTGCTTTGTTGGTGATTCAACCACAATCGTTGATCTTCAAAGCTATAAGATCAGATGGTCCTGACTAATTGCAGTATTGGAACAAGCGTGATATTTAATTCTCCTTTCAATCTCTGCAATCTATCCCTGCCGTAGATTTGGCGATTGCGCATCTGACGGTCATGATTTAATCTGACTTAAAATGGTTGTTAGTTGTATCAACAATGGTTGTATATATTTGAAGCTATGTGATCTAACGATCTAGATGGATTGCGATATTGTAACTGGTGAGTATTTTAATTCTACTTTCTCTCTCTGCAATTTATCCCTATCGTTGATCTGGCTTGTTGATCCGACAGTCACGATCCTCCAATGGTCCTCAAGCCCATGGTGACTCATATGACTGATGTCTTCTATATTTAGATAATAAACATGGTCAACCTCAATCAGACGGTTGTTGAGGCTTCTTCACTCTGATCGGACGACTGTTGAGGCTTCTCGTTCTGAGCTTACGCTTTTTCTGTGCATTGGTCGACTTCTCAATTTTCCATCGATCTCGACAACACTTTTGCAATGCGCTCTCCCTTCGCTAACTCTCCTGAGATTTAATAATTGTTTGTGCAATTTTTTATGCACTGATAGTTAGTCGCTAATTCTCCTAAACTTTGATCATAGGAACATTGTTGATCCTATCGTGATCGACAATAATCATGAATTGCTTCATCCTGTTTGCTTCTTCTACTACGTGATATATTGTGCAATGCGGACTTCCTTCTGAGCTTTGATCTTTGTACTGTTTGCTCCTCCTCCTCAGCTTGCACTTTTGATCTCTGCATACTATTTGACATCTTCTGCTAACTGATATACTATTGACATCAATGAAAATCTCATCTGTGGTAATTCATCATTAACAACAAATCATCACATAGACTATTGACATCAATGATAATATGTCCAACAACATTCTTTTTCCCACCATGCTCTGGATTTGCTAATCTAAGACACCATTAAATTAGAAGCTATAGGAAACATGCAATGTCAAAGGAATTAAAAACAATGATAATTGTAATGTTTTGGAATTGTAATGTGTTTCTTTTCTTGCTTACTTCCTTATATTTGCAACAAGTGAGATATATCGGGATTTCAAAATTTTCCATAAAAATTCATTAAAATGGTTTTGAATTTGAGCATCTGGTATAGATTTCACCTATGTTTATTCTCTTTAATTCAAATAAATTTCATAATGGTAGCATGAGGGAATATTCATTATTTTTGTGACCAATGAAAGATGGTACTATTGGAATTAATGTGAGCAGTGTCGGTGCAATCAGAATTATCCCCTACTAACACAACATGTAGAGACTATGTTTCCCATGTATCATCGTTGTTCCCACCATGCTTTGGATGTTATAATATAAGACACCATTAAATTAGAAACTATAGAAAACATGGATTGTGAAAGGAATTAAAAAAAAATGATAACAATAATGATGTGAAGTTGTAATGTGTTTCTTTTCTTTCTTACTTCCTCATCTTTGCAACAAGTGAGATATATTGGGATTTCAAAATGTGTCATCAAAATCCATTAAAATGGTTTTGAATTTGAGTTACATCATTTGGTATAAAATTCACCTAGGTTTCTTTTCTTTAATTGAAAGAAATTTCATAATGGTAGTGTGAGGGAATATTCATTATTTCACTAATTTAGTGTTCTTTAAAGAAACATGGAGCAAGATGACCCATATGAAGTTTCCAACATTAACGAGAGATATCTCAGCACATATACACAACATAATTTTTTCAATTACCTTTTCCTTTCTACAATTTATCCACCTCAATTCCATTTAGTGTTCTTTTTCCATAAAAAAATTGAAAGACATGACATGCAACTCAACTTGTAGTTCCAACTCTTAAACTTAGAAAACAAAAGACACCATTATGACAAAGTTAGGGGCAGGTTGGTTTCTCGTTATGATCAAAGGAGATTTGATTGTGATTGGAAAAATATTGAATCTTTTTGGGGATCAAAGACTTGTCAACGTTGTATTCATAGTTTCTTTCCTTTCCATTTAGCTATTTCTCACTAATGTAGAGTTTTCTCACAGGGATACCAATTGAGAAATTCACAAATCAATGTATGTTACTAAGTCCATTGTTTGGAAAAGGGTATCATTTTATCATTTCTTTTAAAATTGATATCATTCTATCTAGTCCCATGTGAGTAATAGTGTGACACAATCATGTTTTAGACCTAAATTGTAGCCTTGTGAATGTTATCTTCATATTTTCTTTCCCCATATTGTCCAATTGATGATTTTGTCCCTCCTTTTTCATGCTACCTTCATGTCAAAGATTTATATGTTATAGCATTGAATAGTGATGCAACAAGGTGTTCCAAGAAATGAATTGAACAATGATCAAATATTCTATCATTAGGGAACATGCATCATGAGGAATTATATTTGTGTTATGCACATAAACATTATTGAAATCACACTAGCTCACAATTCCCACATTGATATATCAATAGTGTTCTGACATGAAATAAATATACCAATGTTTGAGGTGCCTTGACCACGTGTTGGGACATGTTATCATTATTTGTAAGGTTTATATATTAAAGGTATAATGAATGGTGTCATGAGATATGTTTTTATGCTAGAAAAATAGAGAATCACTTTATGTGTCCATCACCTTTGAGCGATAGGTATGCTATGAAAAGGAACTCAGACTTAGCATAAATGATTCCCGGAAATGAAGAGAAAAACACCAGAATTTCAATTCACAATTATTTAGTGTGTAGAGCAACCTTTATAATTTCCATTTAGACCTTTTCAAAGGTTAATTTTAGTTTCTTTACATATTTTTTTTTTCCAATTATACTGAATAAATTATGTAAATGAATTTGGGTTTCCTTTTGCAAATTATATATGATGTGAGAAGGCATTGGTTATAGAATGACTAACAAATCATTGCACATGGATATTGTTGGCAGATACCATATGAAGGGGTATTGGAAATTATGTATCACAATTTCATGTTGTATGAATCTTGGCCAAAGGACATTAGCTTATGTTTTGTACAATAAAGTGAAAGACATAAACATAAAGAAATCGAGGTCTATACATGGAGATACCACAAACAACAAGGTCTACTATATAACTTTGATTGAAGGGTTAGAATCAACTATAGAACATGGGGTAGATGACATTGTTGTTTTTATGAATTCAAAACTTATTGTTGACCAAATGACAGGGCATTTCCAAGTTACATCTACAAATATCATATCATTATGTGATAGGGCCCGAGAACTTGCTCATAAATTCTTTTCATTTATCATATGCCATGATGAGATTGTTGGAGATAATTTAGAGGTTATAAAGATGTGTAATGATATTTTATTTGGGGTAATGTCATCCCCAATAAGAATTGGTGATCAACATTTGCATAGATGCCAAATACCATCATGTGAAATTAAATATGGTGGCCATCAACGATGCATGTGCCATACATGGGATGCTTCACTTTTATCCTATTAATTCTCTTTGTACTAATGCGGCATTTGATTTGAATCCATACATATAACTTGCCACAATGGATAGTGTATTCTATTTGATTTTTTATAATGGATATCATATTAATCCCTTGAGTTTTGTGATTTTGTAAATTTTTTTACTTCTGATGTTGTGCTATCAACTTGAGAGTTTATAAATGGTCTGCACACTCTTCACTATCCTGCAACTTTACATGTAATGTTTACATGATTCAACATTTATGGCACCTTTTTGTTTGCACTTGGACCATAGCATTGATATTCTCCATAGTAAATGCTCCTTTTCAAAACATAAAACCTTATTAGGATATAATTAAGGATATGCATTGGAAATAAGGAAAGAACAATTAAAATAATTGACAAAAATGTGAAAATATAACTAATATCTGAGAGATAGTTCTGGTAGGGGTATATACACTAGAATTTTTTTGGGGTTGCATACCTTATAATTTGTTTATTATAAAAGTTATGAATGGTTAAGTAACTTCTTATTTCCAAACAAGTATAGTGTACATCCATGCATACATGTCATTCTAGGCACAATCTCCAGTGTATATGAAATTAGTGATGGGGATGATTCCTACTCGTTAGTGCCTGATTAGCTACGATAAAAATCAGGACACAACTTGCAAAGAGAAATTTTATAAATCTATAATTTTGAAGTAGATCCTAGGAAATATTTTGGCAATTAGATTCTATAAGAATTATTTTGTGAAATTTTATAATTTGTAAAATTCTAGTAAGGAAATCATTAAAACTTTGTAGATATTTTATGTGAAAATCTGGAAAAGAGAACCCACAATAGTAGACAACTTCATTTTGTATCCTATTTTATAGGGTATTTTTGTAAATAGAAATTGTTTCTTTAAAAGAGCGTGAATTTGTTAGTAAAATTTTCACTTTTGGATAAATAAATATGAATTCATTTCCCTGCAGTCGATGCCTTGCTAGATGGGGTACTTATGCCATTTTTATAAAATACAAATCAAGAATAAAAAGTTGAGACCTTATTTAAGAGTTTGGTCACTGCTTCAACCTGTTATAAATGATGAAAATTCATCGATGTAAATGGAAATGGAAATCATTAAAAAATGCATAATTACATATATAATTCATGACTAGAAGTGAGCTAGGAATTATTATAATAAAGTCCATCATAGGTCTTTCCAAGTAGGATATTTGGTCTAAAAGGGAAACACTAAGAAGGAAAGAGAGCGGAAAAATCGAGCCTAATTGGCTTGGACCATTCATCATCATTCATGATTTTGGATCCGAGCATCTAGGGTTCCTAACTCACTTTTTTCAATAGTAAACTCACTCACTCTGTTTATAACTCTATAACTAAAGGATCTAGTTCTAGTAGATATTTTTATCTAGTAAAAGGTTGTAGTAGTAAAAGAAAGGTGGTAGTAATCTAATCCTTGAGGTCGGCTATTTAATCCCTCTCATTGTTCGGTCAGTCTTATAAGGTATGGCCCTTCGGGACCCACCAGATAAGTTACTTTGAAGTGAGCCCACTATATCAAATTTTAGGATCTTTAGATTAAAGACCAACGGGCCGCCATCGAAGAAAATATATATAATTATTTTTAGAATAAAAGAAAATAATGAATTTTGTGAAAACACGTTTCAGAAAGCATCATGAAGCATTTTGTGAATACACATTTATGTTGTTGGTGAGGTAATTGCAAGATCCAACCAACTATGTATGCTTCATTTCAGGAATAATTAGCCTCTTCTACTCTAGGTTTTCCACTATCCATGTAATTTTTTCCTAATGCCCAATTTTCATAAATTTAGTGGTGTTATTTCAAAACTTTTGAAAGATAAATTGTGAATCCTATTTAATCAGTTATTCAGCCAACTTAAGTCTCATGCAAAACATGTATGAGACACATGGATCAAATATGAAGGAGAATTTCACAAGGAAACTAAAATAAGGCAACACTAACATGGAGCAGAAGAGATGGAACCCTCTAATGGAGCATCAAGTTAGAGACTTTTATTATTTCTAGGAGAAGAGTTGTGAAACGTGTAAGTGGATATGGCTTACATAATAACTATCTAAAATTTAAACCCAAAAAATTGTCAATCTGGTTTAGAGTTGTGTTTAATACTTTTGAAATTCATTACAAATATTTGTTTTCAGTTCTTCTCTATACAATAGCTATAGTCATATAAGCTCCCCAACATTGGTTTAGTCAATAGTTGATGGGGTAAGAGTACTTAATATCCCATTTTAGAAAATGGGAAAAACAGTTTTGAAGATTTAACATATTCATGATATATTAAAGAAGACCCTTTCCATACCATAGTAAGTAAGTTTTTTTATTTTTTTTACTAGACATGACAATATTGTATCTTATGCAATCAATTCGTGATTTCAAATCTCATCCATATTAGTAGGAGAAGATGAAAATGATTTTACAATTTGAGTCAACCACACAAATGCTTTTTCTAAGAATTACATAAAGTATTGTTTTGAGGGTCGATACCATTAGGTAAAAGAGTAATTCAATGTTCGAAAATAGCTACATGTAATTAGAAAAAGTAAGAAACAATATCTACTTATAAGAGTTTAACTTACAATCATGATAATGAAGAAGATTTGTGAACATGGGCACAACTTCCATAGAAAATTTGGTTGCATCAAAAGGAAATTTATTGCATATGTTTGTTGGAATTGACAATGCTAACCTCTAATGCATTTCAATAGTCATTTCATTGTTAAAAAAAGATATAAATTTCAATTTTGTAACAGGATTATTGTTAGTACGCTATGAGAAGATTAATAAAATTATTTCAAGGTAGTTCTTTTAGAAAGTGTGCATGAATGGGAAAAACAATTCAACTTACAAAAAAATAAGGAATATCTACAAAGACACTAATGGATATCTAAAGTAATGATTGATCACTTAATGATTTCCCCACACCTAAATTTCACCTCTTGAATCTATGTGTCCATGGTTTTGAGGTCAATATTTAATAGCTAAATTTATATATGATGAGTTTACTATAGCTTGTGGCATAATAACTCTCATATCCTTGGTTTAATACAATGGTATGAACCAACGCCTTGAGAATGATAAAAAATCAATGAGTGGCAATCCACTTCGAGGGGAAAACCTCTGTTTACAATATATTAAATGTACAAGATGAGATATGATGATCATGTTGGCACAGGGGCAGACCCAGGGTTCAACACTTAACAGCGCACCAACAAAACCCCAACTACCAACCCTTTCAACAACACCTGCGAAGCAGGCAAAGTCTCACCCGAGGTAGAAGCAGGGGGGGTTACAGGACGCACGTGTCTGTAACCAGGTTGGGACATAGATCTATGATAATAGCACTTCACAGGGTATTCTGTTAACGCTTAGGAAGTGACATGCATTAGTTTATTAACCCTATTAACACCGCAGAGAATAACCAAAAATAGATCGATGCAATAACAACAATTGATAATATACCCTGAGTACTCAACACTTAGCATTATAGATTAAATCTAGCATTCATCAACACAATTAATAGCACTTAAGCAACAAAATATCTATCTATCATAATAAAATCACTAAGTAAATTCATAACATAAATAACACAGCACAAAGAAAACCAGATATACGTGGTTCACCCCAGTGTGGGGCTACGTCCACCAACCGCTTCACCTCTTTATTATTCGTCTGAATCTTACATTCATTCACTCACGTGCACTAAGCCACGGAGTCGATATTCACACCAAACAGGAGATCTACACACTGAGCACCAGATCCTCCTTCCAAAACTAGTTCAAGGCACAGAGCCAACTCTCTATCGAGCACAAAGCCTTAACACACATACATTCATTTTGCACAAAGCAACTGTGTTCACACAAAACTACATTCACTTCTCTTGCTAGCTACTTATACAATACATTATTCTTTATTTATATTTTACAAACCCTTACAATAAGGCCTAAACATGGGAAAACCCCATGGGCTGACATCCCATAAACCCGTTACAAAAATCCTAGAGGACCCTTTACTGGGTCCACTTAACTTTCAAAATCGGTGAGATACGTGATCTCATCTTCGCCTGGGAGCTCCTTCCTCGACCAACGTGTCGACGTCCAAAAGTGGGTCAAAGTTGACTGAAGTTTCCCCAAAACTTGGTCGAGGGCCAACTGATCCTAAGACTAGTTCTCCTAGGTATATATATAGGAGACAAGGTGTTGGACTCTAAAGATGTCCTAAAAACAACCTTAGTTTAACATTAATTTATCAACCTGAGGATTCATCTTTTATTTCAAGAATATCAGCAAAGTCTATGCAGATAGCTATAGAGGCTAAAATCATGTAGTTAAAGCAAATCTAATTTTATCGACAATCAAGTCCCTCACACATTCATTAAAATTATGCAACTAAGATCTTACTTAATAGAATTGAAATTCGATCTATAACATTTTGTGAATTAAAGGCATTAATTGAATTGTTGAATTGATCTAATTAAGAAACAATAATTGAATCTATGAAAAGCTTGATAAACTGATCTATCGGCAATTATTTAACCTGTTGGAAAGAAATAGCTAAGTACTATAAATTGAGAAGGAACAACAAATACAGAATTAAGCGAACGTAACAACAAATGCTAATTTAAGCGAAAGGAACAACAGTTGCTAATTTAATTGAAAGGAACAACGAATGTTAATTTAAGCGAAAGGAACAGTGCATGTGAATATGAGAGGAACTGTCAAGAAGTAAACTACAGCAATGGAAACTGGAACAACAATCGATAAAATTCTAATGAAGCACCTATCTTCTGTAAGAAAACAATATAAAAACATCAACACACTCATGCATTTATCTTAACTATTGAAAAAGAGATTTAAATCACAGAACGGAAATCAAACTGATACAATTATAGATTGAGACAGTAACTCCTTCAGACTGGGCCCTCGGTCCTCATAAGCACTACTACTAGAAAATTAGTATGCAAGAATGATGAAAACACCAAAAGCTTCTATTAATTCCATAACTGGTAGAACATTTACAAAAGACTGCTTGCACAAAGCAATTATGAGTTCTGAATGCTTGGATAAATTTCTTAGATGATCCTTTCCAGGATTCATTATCCTCTATATATTACAATGATATGGGTAAATTAAGCTATCCTGAGGATCGAGAGATCCTCGGGATTGCTTTTACTATTTATAAAGATTACAAAATAGAGAATTAATCTTCCTCAAAATTGTGTTGTTCCTAATGTCTTTGACTTCCAATAGCCTACGCATATTCAAAATCTCCTTAGCTATCTTGGATTTGATAATATTTATCCATTCCTTCAATAAAATCAAACAATTCCAACTGAATATTAGAATGTATCTAATATTACTCAATAATATTTTTAGAATACATTTTAACCATTTCCTATCCTAATTACTCCTAATTAATAGA
The DNA here is from genome assembly GCA_010110895.2 of Picea sitchensis. Classification (NCBI taxonomy): domain Eukaryota; kingdom Viridiplantae; phylum Streptophyta; class Pinopsida; order Pinales; family Pinaceae; genus Picea; species Picea sitchensis. Next base: position 22,834 of record SNQJ01S0028435.1, on the reverse strand, counting down.
AAAGTCAATCAAGATTATATCATAAACCATGGGAATAAGGATGATATTTGTACCTTTTCCTCAACTCAACACAGGGGTACAATTATAATGAAAGGGTGCAATGAGGGGTTCTATCCTACATACAAATGTGACACTATAAATGTAATAATTCAATAAGGGGATTAATAGGGGATTTTATACATAACATGGGGCTTTGTCTAGGGATTCACATGACCCTCCCCTTCAAACAAGTGTTTTCCTCAACACTTGACTAACCATGGTGCTTCTACAAGAAGAACTCATCTTCACATGTCGTCTCTTTCACTGGTAGGTTCTTCCATTTCACAAGGTACTTTGTAATTTCTGGATTTCTCAACTGCTTAATCCTTGTTTCAAGGATTGTTTATGGTTCTAGTGTGGTTTTCCCTTCTTCATTAATCTCTGCTAAAATAGTTTGGACTAGGATCTTGTTTTTTATGACCTTCTTTAATCAAGAAACATGTAAGGTTGGATGTACACATGAATATGGAGGCAAATCTAATTTGTAAGCCATATATCCAATCATTTACAAAACTTTATAGGGGCCATAATATTTGGGTGCTAATTTATTTTCCTTCTTTTGTTTCTTGAGGGACATTTGTTTATATGGTTGTAACCTCAGAAATACCCAATTCCCCACTTCAAATTCCCTTTCACTACGATGTTGATCAGCTTGTTGTTTCATCCTAGTTTGTGCCATAACCAAGTTGTCCTTCAATAGTTTGAGAACCTCTTATTGTTTACCTATGTGTTCCTCCATTGCTTGAATATTCATATTCCCTTTCAAGTGTTATGTAATGGATGGAGGATGATAACCATAAAGTGTTAGAAATGGGGACATTTTTTATGAAGTATGGAAGTATGTGTTGTACCACCATTCCACCAAGGGAAACCACTTGACCCATTGTGTATGTTTATCAAATGCAAAGAAATGAAGATATCCTTCTAGGAATTTATTCAAAATCTTAGTTTTTCCATCGGATTGAGGATGGTAACATGTGATGTGTTCCAATTGAGTACTCAAGCAAGAAAATAACTCAGTCCAAACATTTCCAGTGAAAATAAGATCTTTGTCACTCATAATAATCTTGGGGACTCTATTGTTGAAATACTAAGGGGGAAGGGGGGGTGAATATATATTGTGCAATTTTTATCATTTCAATCACAACATGTAAGCATTAAATTTATCACTTCTAATTCCATTCAAGATATTGTTGCATTCAAGATAACATAAACATATAACCACGGATCCACGATACACAAGAATTTTATGTGGAAAAAAAAAGGGAGAAAACCACATAATATTTTCTTATATATCATAAGATTACATTCATAGGAAGCACCAACTTCCAAAATTTTCCAGCACCAACTAGAAGGAGGCACCAATACCTTGATTTATAGGCTCCAACCTGAAGGAAGGTACAACTCCTTAGATTCTCGAATTCCAACTAGAAGGAGGCTCCAACCCCCTAGTTTACAGGCTCCAACCTGAAGGAATCTATAACTCCCTTTCCTTCCCCCTTCCTTCCTCCATTTAATATAAATAAGAGAATAAATCTGTCATTGATACAGATATATCATCATCATCAAAATTGATACAACCACATAAAACTCATGCCAATATATCCAAGAATATTCTCCAAATCATGTGCTCAAAATCACCATGATATGTATCAAACCATGTGCCAAGACATCCAATATGTGCCTCAAATAATATAGCATACCTCAAAGCATATTCCAAAAACCTCAAGATATTCCTCAAAGCATATACCCAAAATGTGCCTTGAACATGTGCCAAAATATCCAATATGTACCTCAACCATGTGTCAATACCTCCAAGATATGTCTCAAGCATATACCAAAATTATCAATATATAACCCTCAAAACAAACATAAAGACATACCTTTAATCATTAGGAAACCATAATACATAAGAATTTAGATCATGAGACCTTCCTCGGCTTTGGAATCAAGAGATGAGCACCTTCTTCAACGTTTCTTCAGCCTCGATAGACTAGATTGGAAACTCGCAAGGCCTCGCGTGACGTCTCCTATGAAACTTGTGGGATCCTCTCTAGACACACTATACCTGACCCGCGAGGGTCTGCTCAAATAGATTTTTCTAAAAACCCTTCCCCAATCTATGGCTTTGAGCACTCCCTCCTTCGCACAACTCCACTACTTCACTTTCGCTAAGAAATTACATCCTTCCTTGGTGATTAAATGAGAGGATCTTGATGTGTATTTATACCCTTCCAAGTAAATTATTTACTTGATATTTGAACCGACCTATAAATTCTTGTTTGCAACAATGTTTCTCCTTCAGTTGACTTTACGACAAACTTGTAACTTCTTTGACCTTAGATTTGAGTCTTCTTGACTGTGCTTCAGGTCTTCATCTTTAATAGGGCATAAATTCTCAATCATGAGGAACCACGTGGTGTGTCACTTATTGTTGGAAACAACATTTCGAGGAATATTAATCTATGAAGGTTCTGAGTGCATTTAGAATGCCCTTCATGTTCATTTTCTTCAATTAACTTCAGGCTTCATGATCATGCCTCTGGGGATTCTTAACCACTTAACCATATTTCCATGGCTTCTTGTAGACTTCTTCAAAGTGTCTTCCCATGAAGGCCATGATTAAAGATATGTCATAAGGAGACCACTTTGGAGACTTCTTCAAATGCACCCATCACTTCTAGACGCTTATGGACTTCTTCTAGGGTTGACATCAATGACAACCAATTTTCCAACAATATCTCCCTTTGGAATTGATGGAAACACTCATACTCCTATGTGATCATTGTTTCCCCTTTCTTCATGCTTCGCTCCCCCTGTTTTCATACTTCTGATCTTTCTCTTCCCCTTCGACATCAATGGCAAAGGATAACTCCCCCTGATGATTTATCTCCCCCTATCGTCTTTGCAAGATGTTGTGTATATCAATGTGAGGTAGGAACTACTCCCAGCTTCTGTAAAAGATACTTAAATGTATCCCTTAGGAGAGTTTTGGCGAAGATATATGAAATATGTTCTTTTGTCCCAATGTACTCCAACTTGATATTCTTTTATGTGACTTGTTCCCATAGAAAGTGGAACTTGGTAGGAATATATTTGGTGTTGGAATGCATCACTGAATATTTGGAGATACTTATAGAACTCGTGTTGTCAGAGAAAATTGAAATAGGCTCATCATATTTTATGTGTATGTCTTGCACGGTTTTCTTCATCTAGAGGACTTGAGTACAACATGTTGTTTTTGCAATATATTATTCCTATTTCGTAGACAAGGATACTGATGATTTCTTCTTACTTAACCAGGACACCAAACAATCACCTAAGTAAAAGGTTGTTCCACTAGTACTTCTTCTATACTCAATGCTTCATGCCCAATCTGCATCTATGTAGGTTTCCATAGTCAACTCATTCCCTTTTGGATACCGCCATCCAAATTATGTTATTCCTTTTAGATATCTAAAGATCCTCTTTACTACCATAACATGAGTTTCCTTTGGTGTTGCTTGAAATATTACAACATGTTTAACTGCTTGCATCACATCCGGTCTTGAGGCGGTCACATAGAGTAGGTTGTCAGTCATCGATCTATAATTGTTGATTTTCTTCCTTAAATTCTTCATCTTTACTCAACTTGCAACTAGTCACCATAAGAGTACTTACGGTTTTGCAATATTCCATTTTGAACTTCTTCAACATTTCTTTGATGTACTTAGTTTGGGAAATGAAAATACCTTCATCTAGCTAAGATATCTGGAGTCCCAAAAATAAAGTCAACTCACCAAGTAGGGACATTTCAAACTCACTCTGGATGTCTCTGGAAAAATTCTTACTTAGCATCTCATCATAGCTTCCAAAGATGATATTCCACATATACTTCAATGATAAGTATATTTTCTCGATCCAATTTTATTATAGATTACTATATGCACTTCCCTTTCTGAATCCTTGTTGTTGGAAGTACTTGTCCAATATTGAATATCAAGCTTTAGGGGCTTTCTTAAGTCCATCCAGACCTTTCTTCAATATGCAAACATAATCTTCCTTTTATGACATTAGGAACCCTTCTAGCTATTCTATGTAGACCTCTTCTTCTAATTCTCCATTTAGAAATGTTGATTTTACATCCATCTAGTATACTCTGATCATTTTGGAACATGCATAGGCCAATATCATTTTGATTTCTTCCATTCTGAAAACATGAGAAAAATTTTCTTCAAAATCTACTCCTTCAATTTGAGCATATTCATTGCATACTAGTCTTTCCTTGAGTCTAGTTATCTATCCATCTTCATTTATTTTATTTCTGAACACCCATTTTGTACCAATCACATTTTTATCCTTAGGTCTTGGAACCAGTTCCCATGTCTCATTCTTCCCTATTTGATTCAGTTCTTCTTCCATGGCCTTGATCCAATGTTCATCATTGTTGGATTCATCAAAGTTTCTTGGTTCAACAGTGGACAATAATGATAGATGTATTTGCTTTTGTGTTTGTGTTTGTGTTTGTTTGCTTCCTTTGGTTTATATTCATGTATTTTTATCTCCCATAATTTGTTATAGTGGATGATTCTTCTGAACCCGATCGTTAAGTGTTTTAGCAGGTGTCTGGAAATCCTGTTGATTTTCTTTTGTTTATTTTTTCTCTGCCTCTAGTTGCTTCTCTTCAGGTTCTTCTACTTCTTATTCTACTTCTTCCTCCTTTAGTTCTTCTTCTACTTCCCGCCTTTTTTCATTTTTTTTCCTTCTCTAGTCTTCAACACATTTGCTTCATCAATATTTACATTGATGTTTTCCACTATTTTATTGAGTCTTAGGTTGTAGCATTTGTATGCCTTGATTTTGATTGAGTAACGACCCAGTATACATTCATCAACCCGAGAATCAAATTTTCCAATATTATTGTCTTCTCTTTTTATGTAACATTTTCTTCCAAACACTCTAAAATTCTTGGCGTTTGTCGATCTTCCTTTCCATGGTTCATAAGGATTCTTGTCATTGTTAATTATAAGCATTCCTCTATTCAAGATGTGAATGACTATATGTGTTTTTTGTACCCAAATTGGAATCTTTCAACATGATTCTAGCCATTTCTTGTATAGGTATGTTCTTCCTTTCAACGACTCCATTTTGTTGAGGTGTCAAAGATACTGAGAATTTTCTTTTTATTCCATGTACTTCACATAAATTGTTGAATTATTTTGATGTGAACTCACCTCCATTGTTTGATCTCAAGCACTTGATTTTCAAATCAGTCTCATTTTCAACCATCTATTTAAATATCCTAAAACATTCGAATGCTTTTGACTTTTTCTTGAGGAAGTAGACTCGTGTCATTCTTGCGTAATCATAAATATGTAGCATGAACTATGTTTCACCATTCAACCCTTTTGTTCTCATCTGTCTACATAGATCAGTGTGTACAATCTCCAATGGTTTTGTTGTAGAGTATTCCTTTGTCATGAATTCAGATCCTATTTTTTTCCATGCTGACAATACTTGCACATGGTACTTGTTGGTTTTGATATTTCAGTAATTTTTATTACTTCTTCCTTTCTGTTGATTTTGACAATATTTCCAAAGTTCATATGGCCCATTCTTCTATTCGAAAGATAAATTTCATATTCCCTTCCAAAGAAACATCTTTCTTTTTCGATCTGATTCAAAATGTATATGTTGTTTGGATTTCTTACTGTTGTGGCCACCAATCTATCTAATCCTTCTTTCCTTATTTCAATTTTTTTTTAGTTGAATAGAAGTGTGTGTGTCCCTGGTCACACATTTGACTCACGCTTATAATATTATGCTTCATATTTTTAGCAAGTAGAACATTTTATTCTTTGACATATTTGTTTCCAAGCTTGACTATGCCCTTTCCAATAATATTGGATGAAATATCATTTCCAAATGAAACTGATATGTCATTTTATTTCCTTAGAGTTACAAATATGTCCTTGTCCCCTGTCATGTGCTTTTAACAACCACTATCAATAGACCATTCACTCTCTTTTTTGGGCTTGTAGAGCAATCACAAATTCTTTGATATTCATATTATATTGCTTCCTTTTCCATATTCTTGATGATTCTTTTACATGATTTTTGAAATTCTTCTTTGGTTCCTTTGGAAGAATAATCAAATTGCAATATTTATCCATGTGTACAAAATTGTTGCATTTGTAGCATTCTACTTCATTATTTAATGAGCCAAAACTGTTATACTTTTTGTTGTATGCTTCATGAGGATTTCTAAGATAATTATTTCTCGAGTAGCCTTCATAGTTTTTTTAGTTATTACAATAGGCTCTATAATTTATAGCCCCGTGCCCAAAATTGTTACAATAATAAAATAAACCAAGAAGCATTGTTTGATACCTGAGTGTGTGGATCTTCTAAGTGGTTCAACTCTTTTGTAATCTTCTTCTTGAGTTCTCTCAATTGCTAGTTGTTGATTCTGTGTTTTGGATATTATAGGTGGTGTAGCTCTTCTATAATTTTATTCTTGAGTTTTCTCCATTGCCCTATTGTTCTCCTTTGAACACTTTCCTTATTCCTTCTTGATGGTGTTATCACATAAACTTGTCAAGGTCTTGTGGGTTTGTGGTTTCTACCTAGGTCTATAATTTTTCCCTGTCTCTCTCCTTTACACAGGCCCTAGATTAAGTTTTTCCTTTCAGCTTGAAGTTTCTCTTCTGTTCGCTTTCATCCATTTGGGCGACCTATTTTTCCTTGATTGTCTTACCTAAGAAGTCTCGGACCTAAGATTTTCTATTTTATTCTAAGGTTGATCACTTCCCTCTCCACTTCTATCACCAATCCTTTTGTTCTCTCTAGCCCTCAGCTAATCATCCAAGTATTTGTTTATAGAGGCCGGAGCCATAAGCACAAGAGCAACACTTAGAGCGGTCTAATATGGACTTGAATCAAGCGAGCAAGAAAGTTTATTTTGGCGGAGGAAATTTCATTTCGAAGTTCAAAGATCAACGAAAAATTATAAGCGCGGGAATCGGGAGTTCGGAGCGTTGTTGAAGTTATTTGTAAAAGATATGAATCCCTGAAGCTTGAAATCAGCAGGAGTTGTTCGATCCAGCAGGATGCGTGGAACCGGATCCGAACCACGGATAAAGTCATTTCAGGAAAAATGAAGTAAGGAGTGCGTAGATTTCTTGAGAACTGAAATTTCGAGGTCCCGAAATGTTGATATTCATATGGTTTGTCTGATCCAGTGGGGACGCGTGGAAACTAATCTGAGATATCGTGATTTCGCAACTTGAAGGTTTGAGCATGGAGCACAACACAAATTCGTGAAACGTGAAATCACGAAGTGCCTGGGAATTGGGCCCATGGTCACAACCCACAATCATATGCAAAGCAAGGATATAAAGAAGGGCATGTGCCTATTGGGAGGTTGGAGACTAAGGTTATTTGGGGAGACGATCGTGGTCATCAAATTCGAAGTGGGTCCGACCATCGATCTGGATGGGCCATTTTGCAAGTTCAAGTATCGGGATATTTGGAATCAAGTGGAATGAAGATTCTCAAAATGAAAAGTCCCGAAATTTCAAGAAAATAAGCCCCAAGTCATGACCCAAGGTCACATGAAGCGATGGAGAGGAGCCACTCCAGAAGATGAGGGTTCCCTTATTTTCACAGGGGAAGATCTACATGGTCTCAAGGCATCAGGATTGACTTGAAGGATGTCGTGAACATCTCCTAGAGCATTCATGGGTGTCAGGTTTCATCTCAATCTCGATGAAATTAGTTAATGGAAATGGGGAAGGTGCTTGAAACCTCGTTTCACCCCATAAATGGAAAGCATTGAAAAGATAGTCGTGGAGGTAGACTGTCAGCCCAAATTTCCCTTGTCAACGATATCTCCTGCAAAGCCCATATTGGTATGAGATAACGTCTGATAGAAGAATGCAAATGTAGACTAGAAGAAGAGACACAAATACAAATCTTTGATTGCAATAGCCAAGTCACACTCCTGGTGATGGAAATTTTTTCTGAGTATAAATACTCAGTTTTGATATTTTGTTAAGGTCTATGGTAGAGCTAAACTCCCATCTTGTAATGCTTTAATGAATCTTTGGATCTTTGGTTATGTAACCTGATATGAGATTTCTTGTTTAATGGAATCCAACTTCTATTTCCATCTTACTTGCGTCTTATATTGAATGTTCATGATCGAAGTATTTGCATGGATTGTGGTAACTGTATTGTAATGAATATTTGATTGCAGTGCAGTTATAGCGTTTTCAGTTTCCTGAAACTTTGAATTCAAGTGGATCTTGGTTTCAGATTTTTTTCTCCTTAGGTTGTTGAAAGGCCTGATGTCAAGAGTAGAGTTTTACATATTCTTCTCAATTTCTTCCTCCTACTCACCCTTACTACAAATTACTGACTGAAGTTAATCAAGACCTCATTTTCTTGTGAATACTGCCTCAACTTTCTAAGTTAAGATGATATTCTCTCGAGTCTACCCCATTTGACCTCTTTAAATCCATTAACCATGACATATAAACTGATGCGTACTGGGCTTACCTCTGCCGCAATCCAGAGGTGAATTTTGGTGCTAACATTTCTATCGTCGTTTATGGGGACAAATTGAAGATTTTCCCTAGGATTGAAAGACAAAGATTACTGGTTCTAAAGGTGCATCAGAACTCAAAACATTGAATATTGCAACTGTGTACCTGGTGACTCCATGGTTTCAGTTGTGGCTTCCAGAGGCAGACACACGAGGTCTACTCCACAGCTGCCTTTAGTGACACCTGAAGTTTATCCAGAGAAAATTATCAGAAGACAAAAGACCCTTCAGGAGGGTACTTCTACCGTTGAACCAGGTTATTCTGTTAACTTTCATTATTCTCCTATAGCAACTCTAGTAGTTGTTTCTCAATTTCCTATTACACCATCTATTGGAGCTCCTAGAAGTTCAAATTTTAGGATTTTTCCTGTTGATTACCTCTCTCCCAGTTTCACCACTCCTCCTGTTAAAGTTACTTCTTTTATAGTGATGGAAACCTTTATTCCCTCAAGCCCTGAGGCCTTATCTCCAGATCATCAGTTGTTTACCTTTGTTCCCAGGAGCACACCTCCCATCTCCCATGTCCGAACTCCATATCCTCCTAGTTCTCCTCCAGTTCTCATCCAAATGGCGGGTGTTAATCCTCCTAGGAATAGGATGGCTGAGATATTGGCTGATAGATATGATCCTTTAGTTTTACCTCAGCCTATGAATGCTCTCCTAGCCACATACTACCTTAAATACATTCCCTAGTTCATCGAGGAGGGAGACGTGACTATAGAAGAACACCTTTCATCCTTTTATAGATTTCAAGAGATTCAGGTATTGGTTTAAGGACTTGGATGAGAGCTTTTGTACAGAGCCTTGATGGTGATGGCAGGGATTGGTTTAACGACTTGCCTCTTGGATCTGTTGACGGGATTGCTTCTCTGGATGATTCATTCTTAAGACATTGGGGGAACAAAAAATATCTCCTTTATTATATTACATTATTTGGGGCACTTAAGAGAGAAGAGGGGGAATATGTTTTAGACTTCTCGAAGAGATTTAATAAGATGTATAAAAATATTCCCGCTAAATTTAAACCTACCAAAAACTCTGCCAAGATGAATTATGTTAGTGCTTTCAACCTTGATTTTTTCCTCCTATTGAGAGAAAGAAGAGCTACCTCCTTGGCTCATATGCAAGATGCAACCCTTGAGGTAGAATCAAATATATTTGCAGCTAACAAACTTAGGGGGAAATCTGATAGAGACAGGGGAAAAGGTAGGTCTGAAACTCCAAATTCTAGTTCCTCTACTGCCCCCACTCAAACGGATGAAGTGACCAAGCTACTAAAATCACTTTCTGCTAGGATGGAAAAGATCGAATTAGAAGGAAAGAAGGGCTATAGGAATTCCCAAAATATTGAGAATAGGGGTAGTTTCAAAAGACCAATTAATGCCCCTCAAATCATCCAAAGAGATCAAAGAAACAGAGATAGAGATGATCAGAAAATTCAATCTCCTCTCCAAAATAACCTTGTTACTGACGAAGAAGGAGAGGAAGAAGAGCTTGACCCTTAAATTCATTATATTGGGGACACCTCCTCATTTCCTCATTTAACTCAAGATGCATATGAAGAGTCTCTCATGGATAGTTAATTAAATGAGTTGAGCAAAGGGGAAAGGACCAGCAGCAACCCAAACAGATATAGCCTCAAGTCCAAGAAGAAAGAAGGAAAGCCTGATGTTCCTGATAAGCCTACCAGAGCAGAGAAGCCTACTAACAATGTGGTAGATAGAAGCAAAGAAAAGGAGGTACAAAAACCTCCATCAGTGGTCAAAGGTCTCGTCCCGGAAGTGAAGGAAATTTTGAAGCCCCCTCCCTTTTTCAATTTTTACCATGAAATTCAAAAGCTTAGAATCCCTGTACCCCTTTTTGAACTGGTCAAGCTTGAAGATTTCAAAAGGAGCCTCTTTAAACTATTACAGTTTGAACTTACATCTCATTCCACAGACTAAGTCAATTTGAAATATGAAAAGCTAGATGTCATATTAGGACCTTTGGTAGAAGATAGAGATGATTCCTCCCCTCCCTTCTACACTTCATTGAACATCCATGATAAGGTGTTTCATAACTTCTTGATGGATTCAAGGGCATATCACAATATTATTCCTATGATTATCATGGAATAACTTGGGTTGGAAGTTACCAAAACCTACCACGACCTGTATTCTTTCGACTCCAGGAAGGTGAAGTGCCTTGGGGTTATCAAAGACCTGGTCATGTCTCTATTCCAATTGCCAATGAAGAGCATAGTCATGGATATCGTAGTGGATTATTTTCCCCCTAATTTTAGGATGCTCCTATCTAGATATTGGATAAAGAGACAGCAGGGAGCCTTGCAGATGGACCTTTCATACGCCACCATTCATGTGTTTAGGGGTGAACAAAGGAGACTTTATAGATAAGATAAAATCACGTACATCATCAGTGATAAAGAAAACCTCACCAATCATCCTATTTTTTCCTTTGACACTGATTTGGGATCCAACATATTGCAACTCACTGATGCTCCTGAAACTCCTCTTGGAATCAGAAAACAACCCATTACTTTTTGTGAAATCCCTTCCCCAACTACATTTGTTTGGAAAATGTTCTTTGATGGAGCCTCTTCTAAGGAAGGTGTTGGTGTTGGAGTGGTCTGTGTTTCACCTTGTCAAGAAGATATACCTTTGTCCCATAAACTAGAATTTGAAACTACCAACAATGTGGCAAAGTAGGAGGATCTTGTTTTGGGTTTAAGGGTTGTTAAAGACATGGGGATTAAAGAGCTAGCAATATTTGGGGATGCATAACTAATTGTTCATCAGGTCAAAAATATTTATCAAGCTAATCACCTGAGGTTAAGGGCCTATAGAAATGAGGTGTGGGACCTAATAGACAATTTCTTCTTAGCTTTCAACATTTCATTTATTCCAAGAGAGGAGAATACCAGGGTTGATTCTTTGGTTGTCTCAGCAAGCCATTTCAGAGTCCCACTGCCACCTAAATGCAGGTACTATGCTCAGGTGAAATATAGACCCTCTGTACTTGACAATATCAAGCATTGGAAGGTGTTTGAGGATGATCTTGAGATCAGAAAATTTCTTGAGTCTATCGATGAGTTCTCTTCATTACACATTGATCAGGATCATGAGTCCGAAAGTAACCCTCACACTGATGTATTTTTAAATAAAATTGCTAATCACCATATTGTTCAGTTTCCTAGTAACCACAATCCAAAGGGACTAGTTCCTTTAGAAAGACAGTTCGATGGGAACGATGTGGCAGTAAGTTTAAAGGCTCAACTCATGATGTTGATGTATCTGAGTGTAATATTGGTATAGAGAATGATCCAAAGTTTGTCAAATTTTCAAGCAGTCTGTCAAGAGAACAAAGGGTTGAATATATTGAGTTGTTAAAAGACTTTTCCGATGTGTTTTACTGGACTTATGAGTATCTCATAACATACGACACAAGAATTATTGAGCATAAGATCCCACTAAAGGAAGAGGCCAAGTCATTTAGGCAGAAACTGAGAAAAATCAACCCTATGATGCTGCCTATCATGGAGAAAGAGGTAAAGAAGATTTTGAATGCCCATATTATCGTTCCTTTGAGGTATTCTGAATGGGTGACCAACTCGGTCCCAGTGAGAAAGAACACTGGATAAATCAGACTTTGTGTTGATTTTAGAAACCTAAACATAAGCTCCAAGAAGTATAATTACCCATTGCCGAAAATGGATCACATATTGTAGAGGGTGATAGGTGCATCCAGGATGTCCATGATTGATGGCTTTATGGCTATAATCAGATTTCTGTCTTACCTGAGGAAAAAGAGAATACATCATTCACCACTCCATGGGGTACATTCATGTATGCCAAGATTCCCTTTGGATTGATGAAAGCAGGAGAAACTTTCCAGTGCACTATGGACATCGTTCTTATCGGGGAAAAGGATAAATTTGTAGTCATTTATCTGGATGGCATTACAGTTTTATCTAGGAATGATAAGGACCATTGTCATCACCTGAGAAAGGTATTCCAAAAATGCAGAAAATTTGGTCTCTCCCTGAATCCCAAGAATTCATTGTTTGCTATGAAAGAGGGAAAATTACTGGGGAACATAGTATCAGTTGAGGGAGTAAACATTGATACTAGCAGGGTGGAAGTCGTCCAAACCTTAGCGCTCCCTAGATCCAAGAAATAATTTCAGTCTTTCTTGGGGAAGATTAATTTTCTAAGAAGGTTTCTTTCTAATTTTGTTGAACTAGTGAAGGACATTATAGTCATGTTGAAGAAAGGAAACAAGATCAAAAGGACTGTTGAATCTCATAGTTCATTTGATCAAATAAAGAAGGTCGTGATTGAAGCACATGTGCTCATAATTTCTAATTATTCCAAAGATTTTATGATTTTCTCCTTTGCTTCATTCGACACCGTGGTAGTCATTTTGTTGCAAAAGAATGACAAAGGGTTCGAGCAACGCATTGCCTTTTTCATTGGGGCATTGAGAGATGCAGAGATGAAATATGACATCATGGAAAAATAGGCCTATGCCATGGTTAAGGATCTCAAATCCTTTAGGGTCTATGTTTTTCATTCAAAGGTCATTTCATATGTCCCTACAGCTTCTGTGAAGGAGATCCTTATTCAGCCCAACATGGACAGGAGAAGGAGCAAATGGGTTGCTAAAATCATCGAATTTAACTTGGAGATAAGACCCACCAAATTGGTTAAAGGCCAAGGTTTACCTAGGTTGTTGGTTGAATCTAATTGCAAAGCCTTGGGGGTAAATTTGATAAACGCTTGCTCAGAAAATTAGCAGGGTGAGTTGTCAGATGCGAGCTCCCAAGCCTACCCTCCATTGGCAGAATGTGCTTGGTACAAGGACATCATTTTATTTCTACAGAAGTTGTAGCCTCCTGATAGCATGGAAAAAAGAAAAGTAAGATCTTTAAATCTAAGATCAATTAAATATTTCCTCATTGATCAAGTTTTGTATTGGAAAGATCCTCTAGGGGTGCTATTGAGATGTTTAGACCCGCAGGAAGCCCAAAAAATCATGTTTGACTTTCATGATAGCTTGTGTGGGGGACATCACTTCTGGAAAACCACAACCTACAATATTCTCAGAGTCGGCTATTTTTGGCCTAGCCTATTCACCAATGTTTGTGCTAGAATCAGGGCTTGTGTCAAGTGTCAGAAATTATCAGGAAAACAACAACTCAATTCCTTTCCTTTGAAACCTGTGGTGGCTTCAGGACCTTTTCAGCAGTGGGACCTAGATTTTATCATGGAAATTCATATTTCTTATAGTGGTCATCACAGGTGGATATTCAATGCCACAGATTACTTTACCAAGTGGATAGAAGTTATCCTCACAAGGAGAGATTCTCACAAGGTAATCATTGGTTTTATTGAGGATATTATAGCAAGGTTTGGCTATCCGAAAAGAATTGTCACTGATAATGTTGCATCCTTTAAGGCCAAACCATTGATTCAATTCTGTGAGCAATTTGGGATTGCATTGATTCACTCAACTCGTTACTACCCCTAAGGGGATGGACTGGCAGAGTCTTCTAACAAGAGTCTTATAAAGATCATCAAAATATTGTTAGAGGAAAATAAGAAAGCATGGGATTCAAAGCTCAAGTTTGCTCTGTGTGTTGACAAAGTGACAACAAAAATATCTCTTGGGATCTCTCCTTTTCATCTTGTGTATGGAGTTGAGGCCATTTTTCCTTCTCATATTGCCTTTCTAGTGGAAAAATTCTTCCAAGACTACCAAGGAGAACCTGAGAACATGGTCAGGAGGATACTGCAGCTGGTAGAAGTGCAGCAGACTAGGGAGCAGATTCTGGACAAAGCACATGAACATCAGCAGAAGATCAAGCAGACTTTTGACAGGAAATTAAGAAAGGAGGATTTCTAGCTGGGAGATCTAGTGCTAAAATGGGATGCACACAAGTAGGACAAAGGAAAGCATGGTAAATTTGATGCCTTGTGGATTGACGCCTTCAGAATCTATGACATATTCCCTAATAATACTTACAGGTTGAATAATTTGGAGGGTGAGGAAGTTTTTGGCGGCCCTGTTAATGGGCACTTTCTAAAAAAAAAAATTGTTTAAAGCCGCAGTCGGTGTCCCACCATTATAAATACCGTTCATGTTTTTATGTTTATTTTCTTTTAAATATCTAGACTCCATAACCCAATACTATGGCACTGGAACTACTTTACTTGGCAGCTCGCAGGGAACATGCCATCCCCTGTGGAGTTAAATGTTATCACATAAACTTGCCAGGGTCTTGTGGGTTTGTGGTTTCTACCTAGGTCTGTAATTTTTCCCAGTCTCTCTCCTTTGCACAGGCCCTAGCTTAAGTTTTTCCTTTCATCTTGAAGTTTCTCATTTGTTCACTTTCATCCATTTGGGTGACCTATTTTTCCTTGATTGTCTTACCTAAGACATCTCAGCCCTAAGATTTTATGTTTTATTCTAAGGTTGATCACTTCCCTCTCCACTTTTATCGCCGATCCTTTTTCTTTCCATAGCCCTCAGACAGTCATCCAAGTATTTGTTTACAGAGGTTGCAGCCATAGGCACAAGTGTGGCACTTAGAGCGGTCTGATATGGAATTGAATCAAGCGAGCGAGCAAGTTCAGTTTGGCGGAGGAAATTTCATTTCAAAGTTTACAGATCAATGACAAATTATAAGCACGGGAATTGGGAGTTCAAAGCGTTGTTGAAGTTATTTGTAAAAGATTTGAATCCCCGAAGCCCGAAATCACCAAGAGTCGTCTGATCCAGTAGGACGCATGGAACCAGATCCAAACCACGAAGAAAGTAATTTCGAGAAAACTGAAGTAAGGAGTGTGCATATTTCCCAAGTCCCGAAATGACGAGGTCCCGAAATGCCAATATTCATCTAGGCCGTCTGATCCAGCGGGGACACATGGCACCTGATCCGAGAGATCGTGATTTTGCGACTTAGAGGTTTGAGCATGGAGCATGAAATGAAGTAGCGAAATGTGAAATCGCGAAGTGCCTGGGAATTGTGTAATGTCCCTTTCCAAATAGGAGCTCCAAAGATGAAGCTTAATGGTCTAAACTTCCCCGTTAGACTATATCCAGGGCCAAAGAGGGGTAAACAGGGTTACTAGAGGTCACTCCAGTCACATGTGTTATATTTGGAAAGTGGCATTGAGCTAAAACGGGTTAAAAGCGCTTTTAAGTCATTATGAGATAAAAATAGAAGTCAACAGTGAATTAGAGTTTCAACAGTGATTTAGGGTTTTGGAAGTCAATAGTGAATTAGGGTTTTAGCATGATTTAGGGTTTTGGAAAGCTATAAAGGAAGGGTCAGCGACCTAATTCATCATTATGCAGATTCTGACTTGTCATTGAGGAGAAGAGGCACATCTCATGAGGATAGTTCAGTGTATTCCAAGAGGAAGACACCAGTTGGCTGATTTCGGTGTTGAAAGACACACCCTAGTCACCAGGAAGATCATCCAGGTCTTCCATAATTCTTCATTGATTACGCAGTGCTCCCATATTCCGGGTATTATCTTTTAGTTGCTTATTTGTATTTCGTCTAAGATCCTTTTGTCTTTTTATCTAGTCGAGTGTTTTTATTTTATTCAGCCACATTTGCTTATTTGTATTCCGACTAGGATCCTTTGTCTATTGATCTAGTCGATTATTGTCAGTTTATTTAGCTGCATTCGACCATTTTGTAACCCACAGAGACATCATAATACAAACTTTACAGTCCTTTGTCACGTTTATTATTTGTATGATCATTTATATGATGTAAACCTTTGATCCTACACACACATTAGCAACGTTTCCTAGACTGGCCAAGTCAGGAACATTACAGTGGTATCTGAGCTTTAGTCCTGCCAGCCTGTGACTAAAGACAATGAGTGCAGCAGAAGACATATAGGTTCATGAACATGTAGGTGATGAATATGTCACTTACAACAGGCATCAGGAAAGAAGGCATAGGCTTGATTTTCCCCCTTTTCCTCCTAGCTCAGAGGAAGAGGCACACAAAGAAGTAGAGAGAAGGGTAGAGCATGAGGCTGAGCTCAAGGTAGAGAGGATGCTAGGAGACAGATATGAGTGACTAGAGGGAAGTGGAAAGGCCCCCATAGATCCATAGGCAGCTTTCATGCAGGTTATCAACGATATGTTAGCTAGCCAACAAAACATGTCTTAGTCCTTGGCACAGGTGGTTGATAGATTGGCTAGAGTGGGAACCCCAGATACACAAGTCTTGCATGCAGCACAAGGGAAATCAGAAGCAGGTAGTAGACCCCAATCACCCTCTTTCACATACACCTCTACAAGTAGGATTCCTAGACCTGTGTTTCCCAGTTTCCATAGGGCACCCCCATTAGCAGTACTTCCACCAATAACATAGAGGCCACCCACTCATGCTGACGACATTGCAGAGTATAGGAGGGAGTACGTAGCATTAGGTCATGACTTCCATCAGGACATGACCTTAGTCGAGTACTATGGACACAAACTCAGGAACCACCCCAAAGAGCCATAGAGGGGAGGACCACAACAACAACAGGGGAATAACCTCGATTTCATCCTAAAATTTGGGAAACTCACCATCCCTTCTTTCGATGGATCATCCAAATACATCGCCAGAGCTTGGGTACAGAAGCTAGACATGTATTACAAGCTCAAATAGATGACCGAGACAGAGGCCATCAGTTTCACGACCTTACACTTGGAGGGTGAGACACATGACTGGTGGTATCATGGACTGGTGACATTGGGTCACAGTATCATCACCTCCTATAGGGAGTTTACAGATAGGCTCATGGACAGGTTTGACAGGAAGGATCCCGAGATACACTTCAGGGATCTAGCCCAGTTGAGACAAACTGGCACAATAGAGGCATTCATCACAGATTTTCAGCGGGTAGCCATGGTAGTGACAGATATATTAGAGCCCGTGTTGATCATGCTATTCATAGAAGGACTCACAGAGCCTTTGAGAGGATGGGTGAAAGCATACAGGCCTCCCACTTTGCAGGATGCCATCCTTCGCACTCAAGATATGGCAGACTTAGTGCCAAAGACTGAAAATTTATCCAAACCATTTGTGCCCCAAAGGGATCGATACAGGAATCCATTCCAGAGAGAATGGAAGGGCAAGGAGAAGTTGGATGATGAGACTAGGTGAGAACTTATGAGGGAGAATATTTTCTTCAGCTGCAGAGATCCTTGGGTCCCAGGCCACAGGTGCATGGGCAAGGGAGAGATTCATTATATTGAGGTAGAAGCAGATAGCATGGACAGTGAGAAGGAGGAGAAGGATAGTGGATACACTAGTTTAGAGGAGGAGTCAGCAGCAGCAGAGGAGCAGTCTCCCCATATACCACCGACACCGGGAGGAGCCCATCCTCCAGTAGTCCCACAACCGCCATAACAGGATAACATGAGGAAACCAGCAAAGGGAGGTTTCATAGTAACCCTTTATGGTGTTCCTAGGTATGATACCCTCCGTATCAGAGGGATTATTAAGGGGCAAATGGAAATTTCCCTGATAGATGGTGGGGCCACCCACAACTTCATTGGCGTTTCACTAGTATCGAGACAGGCACTTCAGACAGAAGAGTTTGAGGGGTTTGATGGTGCGGTAGTAGATGACCACACAGTGGAGTGTCTAGACAGAGTTCCAAACTTAGAGATGAAGTTAGGAAAATACACAGTGAGAGACACATTTTATGTGGTTGACCTATCGGACACAGATGTGGTGTTAGGAGTTTAGTGGATGATTACCTTGGGAAAAATCACTACCAAATACCAAACCTTGGAAATGGGTTTCAGAGATCAGGATGGGAAGAAGGTTTTTCTAAGAGGTATGTCGACGGGAGCACCCAGGACAGTTTCAGCCAAGAGGATGGAGAGGATATTTAGACATGGGAAGGTAGCATATGTTGCAGAATTCTTGATCACTACTCAGAAGGATTCAGAAGGTCGACAACAATACCATACAGAGATCAAGAATTTATTGGGATGACATTAGCAGGTCTTTGAGGCAATTCCACCAGGGAGACCACCTGACAGGGGGTTTGAGCACACCATTGAGTTGGAGGAGTGGGAAAAAACTATGATCACACCCCCCTATCATCATCCTAGGAGGTTTAAGGATGATATAGAGAAGGCAATCAAGGAATTGTTGGCGATGGGACACATCATACCGAGAAGCAGCCCATTTTCTTCTTCAATTGTCTTAGTTCTGAAGAAGGATTGCACCATGAGGATGTGCACTGATTATGAGCCTTGAACAATAAAACCATCAAGAACCGATACTGTTACACGGCAAAATTGCTCAGCTGGATAAGTGTCGCATTGTCCCTCTCAATTGTCGTAAGTGTCGCATTGTCCCTCTCAACTTTCACAAGTGTCGCAAGTTGGTCACTAGTGTCGCAAAGGATGTTCAGACATACTGTCATGATAATGACACTAAGGAGACACTTATAACATCTCACATGACTGTTTTGAATGAGGAGAACTGATCTACTGAAGTCAAACAACCTTTTTCCATCTGAAAGCACCCAAAAAACTGAGTTTTGGAGAGGAGCGCTCCCCCTTACACTATCTCGGAGCGCTGGCGCTCCCCAATACACTGTCAGGGAGCATTATAATGCTCCCCTGGCCCTTTTGAGGGAGCGCTATGGATTTTGAGAGCGTTGGCGCCCCCTAAAGCTTACTAGGGAGCGCTACAACACTCTGATGGCCCTTTTGAGGGAGCGCTACCTATTCTGGGCGGTTGTTAAGCTGTTGAGATGAATGGGGGAAGCATATTTTCATTCGTGGAAAGCAGTTGGATTTGAATCCCTAGTCTAGCCATGATCCTAGGGCAGATCCTCAACTGAAGGAGGCAAATCCTCAACTTCCCCAAGGATATATCAAGTGGTTAAAGCCTCTCCAAGGATATATAAGAAAGCTTTCTAATGGTGAAAGGAGAGGAAGAAAGAGAGAATCATACCAAACTTATGATCTCATGAGTGGTATGAACTGCAGAATAGAGAATCACACCAAACTTATGATCTCATA
>SNQJ01S0028434.1:32075-70966 GCA_010110895.2 Picea sitchensis | reverse complement strand
CACCTCTACCTCGGGTGAGGCTTCATCTACTTTGTAGGTGTTGCCAAAAGGGCCAGTAGTTAGGGTTTTTTTGGTGTGATATTGAAGCGTTGAACCTCGGGTCTGCCCCTGTGCCAACAAATGGTTCCATTGTTGGGACCTGAAACTGTGATTATTGGGAACAAAGGAAAAGAAAAAGTTATGTGCGTAGATCTGTTGTTGTGGTGCACAGTACTCTACTTGACTTGTGAAACTTCGTTCTAAGAAGAGAAGTCTGATCTGAAGAAATGAGGTAAGATCTTAAAGCTTTGTGCTCTGATAAAGGTAAGATAAGTGAATTTTTTTGTTTTGAAAGAATGGATCTAGGTATGTTTGATAGATTTGGTCCTAGTCTGAAAACTAGGGTACAACTTGAAGAAATAAGATATGATATGAATATATTTGATAAAAATAGTGAAAGATATGTTATCCCTATGCATAGAAAGAACTTTTGTACTAACAAGTGGATGCAGGATCCTAGAAATAATTTTTTGTAGGTCCATCACTGTGATCCCAGTGCACAGTATAGGAAAGGTTGAGGATTGTTCAAGAGAAAGACAGGATTGACTCTTTGTTATAGTTGCAGAAGACCGAGACATATTGCTAAGGAATGCCCTAGTAGAAGTCCTATTTTCCTTTGTTGTAAAGATACTGGACATGAATTTTTGGATTTCCCTAGAATGATTACTAAAGTTGAAAAGATGAATATGAGACAAGAAAACCCTGAGGAAGGTCAAGAGACTAAGAATATGCTAAAGAACCAGAAAGAATCATAGGTTATATTATTACAGATGAAAGAAACAATGAATGATCACAGAGACATCAGTTTATCAGAGATTTTAAAAGAGAAAGAGTGCATAGAAGAAAGAATAGGAGACTTCTACATAGACTATGTATTGGATGCAGAAACACAGGTGAACATTATGACAAAAAGTACTTGGGAAATATTAGGAAAGCCTGCTATTATTCCTTCATTGGGAGGAATAGGATTGTTTAAAGGAAAGATGATAACTCTATATGGAAGACTTACCCATGTACCTATGATTTCTCATGGAGCATTGACAGAAGAATAATTCGATGTCATTAAGTTTTTTTAGAACAACGACCCTATTGCACTTTTGTTAGGAAGGAATTGGATTGAGAAAGATCAGATATGAAGGAAAGAAGAAGAGGAATCCCTAGAATAGAAAAAGAAATAATTAAGGGATTTCATGGCTAGGAGAATAACACGCTTACTAGAAGAACAAGAGGACAAGTTGAAGAAATTGAGGACCAGAGACCTAGCTACCGAAGTTGAAAGAATGCAAGAAGACTTAGGGAACTTATCCATACAGGAGAGTAGAGAACCTACTCCAAAAACATTAAGAAAATAAGTATTATCCTCAAACCTTGTGAACTTCACAGAAGGAAGGTTTGCAGAAATTGAACCTCGTCAGAATATAAGAGAAGTGCATATTATCCCTTCACCACTGTGAAGCAATATGGACGTTGGAGGCATCTTGACCATTAGAGCGATGCTCCAGAATGGCTAGAAATGCAGTTATTGCCGGAACGTTCACCATTGGACCTTTGGGACCGTGCCATAATAGATAGAATTGTATTGATTGAGGCACTCCTACCCATTGGAGGAGTCCATTATGTTGCTGTCTATTAGTCCATCGCATGTCTCACTGAGAACAATTTTTCCAATTGTGATTATTCGAGCCCACATAGAGTTGACTATTACCACGTTGTGCTTATTGAGACCTCGCCATCTATTTTGCTACCTTGATTATTTGTTCACCGAACTGAGATATCAGATCTCGAGGGTGTACGTCATGTGACTTTAGCATAGTAGATAAATCCATCGAAGATATTCTCATAGACCTCATGGCTGATAAGGTCATGTCCACAGGAGCACAAGCTTCGTTGATAAGAGGAGTGCAAGCATCCCCATTGACTACACGTTGATCTGGGCCCTCCTGATCTGTGACAGAGAAATGAACCAAGAATTGTGATGACTTGGAAAATGCAAATATCATCCCATCAATCCTTCCTGACTACATCCCGCCTCTAGTTGGTGCAGTGAGTCGTGATAGCATCCTGAGGGACTTCGACTACACATTAATCGCTATGTACCTCCCGAAGGGGATAGACATAGCAGGACCACATTTGGAGAGGATTATGATGCTAAATATCAGTGACTTCAACTTGGGAGATCACAAGAACCATGGAATGCTTGTACCACACAAGTATTTGACCAAGACAACAGGGAACAAGTCGAAAATAATCCCCCAGTCGTAGACCATGGACATCGCAAGATCGACCATGCTCAATGTAATGAAGTTACCACACTTTGGTAGACATCAGGAGGTTAATGCATGTGTTAAACTCCTGTTGTCATGCTTCCATGTAAATTACCCATGTTTGGGAAGGCACATCACAGTAGATCCGATGTTGATCCACTGAATCATCGGATTAAGCATGCAAGGACCAGACCCACAAGACTTTTATCCAGGGAAGGCTGCAGATCGCACCCTGGCATAGAAAATAAAAGACACCTATGGCAATGTGGAGAAGGGTAAGTGGGGCTATAAGGTAGCCTCCATCCAGAATGGCATAGTGTGCCTATATTTCCAATCGATCACTGTTAATCTTGTCAAGAAGAATAAGCCAATGCAGGTCACAGGGTTTGTCGTCGACCTCGCAGGAAAATGAATTGAAGGGATGAAAATGAATTGGGTGAGCTACCTCGTCAACCAGTTAGAGAAATATTTTCGCGAAGATTAGGATTAAGGGTACAATTTCCATTTCAGTTGGTTTTTTATCCTCATTGCCTTCATTTCTTGGGAGATGCTGGAAGGAGTGACCTTACCTGAAATTGAGTCGTCCGAACCACCAGCTATGAATTTTACTACGCTCTGGTATTCAAGGGACATGGAGAAATAGTGGTAGTCAAACGTGGTGTTCCACACCTATTATATGCAACTGAAGAGGGCCATTGAATCTTTCCCTCACATGACGCTGAATACCCTACATTGGTTCAGGCCATTCACAAAGTTCCGCGCAGATAAAAATTTCATATATATCACTACGCGTAGATATGAAAGCAAGGAGGAGCTACAGAGTTATTATAAACTAGCATAGGAGGACATGGAAGAAATAACCAAGGAATGGCCCATAGATTTCCTTGTACCAGTTGACCAGGCATAACTCTCTGACCTTGACCTCATCGGAATCCCCATGGTCACTCGCGGAGAATATGATGCACCCAGCAGCAACAAGAAGAAAAATAAGTAAGAGGTACAGGAATTGAGCAGCGCATCAAAGGAAACTACACCAGATTCACCTGAAGGGGGAGGAGGTGATGAAGTATACAAAGAAGAGGATGAAGGGGAAGAAGACAAGTAGAAGAAGGGTGAAGTAACACTATGTAAATACCCACTGATAGAGGTAGAAACATATAAGAAAAGAAAGGGTTCCCCGACGAAACCTTCATCGCAGAAGAATTCAAAAGCCAATAAACCTCCATTCCACACTGTGATAATGGTGGATGACATTGACATTATCATTTCTACTGTATCATATACCTCAGAAGACATCTTGCAATGTTGAAGCGAAGCCAAACATGAGATAATATTTGACAAGATCGAGGCAGAGCTCAAAGGGGTACAACAGGCTCTTTATTCAAGTCGTGCATTGCCTACTACATCGTTGTAAGCAGGGGAAATAGAAGTAGGAGATGAGACTACCCAGCTACACAGACTAGTAGACTCGACAGAGGCTCACTTTCGTCGTGTCCAGGATGAAAAAGAACAGGCCATAGGGGCCCTGAAGAAAGAAAAAGAGGAATTCATAGAGCAATGTCAGGTTGCGCAACAAGAAAAAGACGACCTCCAGGTGAAGTTTGCAGAGGATAGAGCACAGATCCAGAAGGAGAAAGAACAACTGCTCTCAAAAAATATGGGAGTTAAAGAAGCAGTCACCAGATCACTTCACTTTGTGAAAGGCCTAGAACAGATGGAGGAAGAAACCATTGAGATCCAGGTGGGGAAGCTCACTAAATCCATTCAACAGATCCAAGCATGAAAAGAAGAACTGGAACTACAAGTCGTGACAATCACTCCACAAGAAGTGCAAGATCAGAGAGAGGAAACTGCCAAGAGCACAGTAGAAAGAATCAAGGCATTGGACTTAGAATGCAAGAAACTCAACAGTTGAAGTGTGAATACCTATGAGAACCTTACAGAGGACCCTGAACTAAGGACATTGGAGTCACAAATCTAGGAGGAAAAGCATGAGGAAGCAATAGTGCAAGCATAGTTGAAGCTATTGTCACCAGTCAAGAGGATGAAAAGTAAACAGGAACAACACACTGTTCAACAAAAGGTCCATGCCATCCAGAGTAAAGTCATGGAAGTGACCTAGAGGCTCCAACCAGTGCAGGATGAAGCTTTCACACTTTTTTAGGAGATTGAAGGACAAGGTGCACAATTATAACAAGTAGTCACCATGGTACAACAATGCTTGGAAGGATCGGTGACTGAGAAAGTTATTCAAGAGTTCACCGAGTAGGAGGCTCTAGTGAAGTAGCAGGTCGAGGAAGCTCGAGCCAATATTGAGGCCTTTGAGGCAGAGTTACCTAGATCAGAGTGATTCAGGATGAGTCACATGTGAGTGTTGGGGGCCTGTTGGCCCTTGAACAGGTTTTCTAGAAACACTAGTCATGTTTGATCAATTTTGGGGACTTTTACAGGCTAGTCGAAGACGGAGCACCAGGCGAAGTAGAGATCACAAGATCTCACCCCCTTTTGTGGGATTGTTGGGATTAGGGTTTATGTAACGGGTATGGTATGTTGTCCCATGGGTTTACCCATGTTTATGCCTATTTTGTAGTGCATAAATAAGTATCTAGGCGATGTAATAAATGTCGATGGATTAGTGTTATTGTTAGCTAAGTGAGAATAGTTGTGAATGCTCTGTGCATACTGTGTAAGACTTGCAGAGCTAAGTACAAGAGATTGTAAGAGGTCATGTAAAGGTTATGTGATGTGACCTAGCTCAAGGAAGGAGGATCTGGCAAGGTGCGTGTAGATCTCCTGTCCTATGCAGAGTTGGTTTTGAGGCTCTATGCATGTAAGGATATTGACAGAAGATAATAAAGAAGACAAAGAGTTGGTGGACATATCCCCATGTTGAGGGTGAACCATGTATATCTTGTGTTATGGTTGCTTTGTGTGATTGATGTGATTTATGCTTAATGATGTCATCTTTATGTATGTTAGATGCATCTGATATAGTAGCTTAGTGCTTAATAATGTGAATGAATTCTAGATTTGTTCCATTTCTAAGTGCTAAGTGTTTGGGTGTGTTATATCTTGTTGAATACTACACTTCTCTGTAATTAGGGTTTTACCTGCGATGTGAATAAGGGTTAAATGTTAATGAATGTTAACTGCTAAGTGCTTTTTTAAGTACTGTGATCACAGATATGTGTCCTAGCTAGGTTGTAGACACTTGAGTCCTGCAAATCCCCTGCCTCTACCTCAGGTGAGACTTCATCTGCTTTACAGGTGTTGCAGAAATAGCCGGTAGTTAGGGTTTTGTTGGTGCGTTGTTGAAGCGTTGAACCCTGGGTCTACCCCTATGCCAATAATAAATGAAGGATGTTGTTAAACATGAATTCCTACAAAGTAAGGAAGAACCAGAGAAAATAGAGTTTTATTTAAAGGATGATGAATCAGACTCTATAAAAGAACAGGAATCAAAAGAAGAAGATCCCCATACTCCAGTATTGAGGAGATTAGTTCAATTAATAAGGCTACCGGAAAGGTATACTCCATCTGATTTTCATTCAAATTTTTCTTTGTCTGTTACTAATGATGATCCTAGAAATGTCAGGGAGGCAGTGGATTCATAGGATGGAAATCTCTGGAAAAGGGTCATGGACGAAGAAATGGAATCTTTGGATAATAATGAGGCTTGGAATCTACTGGAGTTGTCGACTGGAAGAAATCCCATTGGAAGAAAATTGGTATTTAAAAAGAAGATGAATGCAGAAGGAAAAGTGGAGAAATACAAATCTTGGTTAGTAGCAAAGGGTTATTCCGAGGTTGAGGGAATTGATTTCGGTGAGATTGTTTATCCCGTTGCCAAGTTAACCTCTATAATATTTATTTTATTTGTTGTTGGTGCATTTTATTTTGAAGTAGAACAGATCGATGTGAAGATATCATTCCTACATGGGGATCTGGAAGAATAAATCTATATGAAGAAACTAGAAGGTTATGTTGTGTAGGGAAAGAAGGAGATGGTATGAAAGCTGAAAAATTACCTGTATGGTTTAAAACAATCACCAAGGATGTGGTATAAAAAAATTGATACTTATATGCTGGGACTTGGATTCACAAGAAGCAAAGAGTATCAATGTGTGTATTTTAAATTAATTTGTGATCATTTGATTTATTTGGTCTTGTATGTGGATGACATGTTGCTGATAGGAAACAAAAAGGAGATTATCCAGGATATGAAAACTCAGTTGTCCTCTAAATTTGACATGAAGGATCTCGGTGCTTCAAATTTCATTTTGGGCATGGAAATTAAAAGAGATCAGAAAAGGAGGAAACTCTGGTTAAATCAAAGAAAATATGTCAAGACAATATTGCAGAGGTTTAATATGCAGGAATGTAAACTGGTCAAGGTTCCTATTCTTGTTGGTGTAAAGTTATATGCAGATCAGTGTCCCAAGACACATGAAGAGGAGGAGGACATGTCTCGTGTTCCATATGTGAGTGCAGCTGGAAGTTTTATGTATGCAATGGTATGTACTAGACTGGACATTGCACATAAAATGGGAGTTTTGAGCAGGTATATGTCAAAACCAAGGAAGGAGCATTAGACAACATGAATAAAAAGGGTTTTCAGGTATTTGTGTGGAACTGCTAGCTATGGATTGTGCTATGAAGGAAGATTGGGATTGGACAGAGTGGTGGATATACATGGATTTGTGGATGCAAACTTGGCTGGAGATTTGGATCACGGGAGATCTACAAGTGGGTATGTGTTTAACATGTTTGGAGGAGCAATAAGTTGGATGAGCAAAAGGTAGGCTATAGTGGCATTTTCAACTACAGAAGTTGAATACATGGCATCCACTCATGCAAGTAGGGAAGTAGTATGGTTACAAAGATCGTGTTCATGTATTGTGTTGGTAAATCAAGTTGTAAGGATATATTTTGACAGTCAGAGTGCAATTTTTCTGGCAAAGAACCCGACTTATTGTTCAAAGACAAAGCATATTGATATGAAATATCACTTTGTGAGAGACATGATTGAAGAAAAGAAAGTATCGCTGATGAAGGTGGACACTTTGAAGAATGTTGCAGACTCATTAAGAAATATGTGATCACTAAAAAGTTCTCTTGGTGTAGAGGATCCATGGGCATTGTTGCCATGGATTTTTTATTATGTAACCCTATAACCTTCTGTATGCAAACAAAACAACAAGTGGGAGAATGTTGGGTATGTGTTATATTCTTTGCACGAGTAGTAGTGTCTGAGAGTTGCGTCGGGCATGCATGGGGGTAGAGGGGGGGTTCTAGGCCCCCCCTTGGGGGGTGTAGGGGGGTGAAGCCCCCCCGCGCAAGGGTTTGTGGGCAGTGACCTCGAAATTTGTTTTTCTGCCTCGGGAAACATGTCACATATTTAGGTGGTTTTCGACACATGTTTTTTGGCCAATGGTTTTCTATTTCTGTTTAAGGAATTAGAGTTGTGGACTAATCCAGGTCATTGGGTTAGGGTTTTGGATGTTTCTGGCTCATATATGTATAATATTTTATTGTAAACAATGTATCGGTATGAATGAACATAGAATATCCTGGTTTTCTCGGTTTGGGTTTCCACGGGAAAAATATTTGTGTAATGTTTGTATTTTCCATTGTATATTTTTTGTTCTGTTATTGAAAATTTGTTTGCTGTAAATATTGTACAAGGTTAGAATCTACACACTTTGACTTCTCCTTCTGTTTATATTTCTTCTTTACCTTCTTGGATGTCTTCAATGTTGCTTCCTTCGTGAATGGATTTTCTTGGTTTTTCCTCATTCTGTAAGCTGTGAGTATCCCATGTAGATGATCCATGCTCAAGGTGTCTATATATGCTCTTTCTTCCAAGGATGAAATATTTGGATCATATCTCATAGGTAGAGACCTCAACACTTTTTGAACAACAATTTTTTCCTTCATTTCTTCTCCCAAAATTTTTATTGTATTGACTGTCTCATCAAATTGTAGAAATTAGGAGGAAATGTTTTCATATTCCTCCATCTTCAATTGTTCGAACTTGGCTCTAAATGTTTGAAGTTTGGATTCTTTAATTTTGGCATCTCCTTCGTAGATATTATTTAGTTTGTCCCAGATTTGTTTTACAAATTCATAGTACACAACCTTGGTGTATATTCATTCATTCAAAACATTCAGGATAACATTTTTATCTCTAGAATCATTGTATTCAAGTTTCTTTCAATCCTTATATGTCGAGGGAGTGGTTGGTTCTTTGTATCCATATACTACTTCTCTCCAAACATCAAATCCATGTGCATGTACATATGTTTTCATTTGTTTGTTCTGTAAGTCATAGTTCTGACCATCAAACTATGGTACCCCAATCCTAGCATAGTCCATGATCTCCTTCTAGTGGTTACACTTCTTTCTGAAGGACCTGATCCAATACCAATTGTTGGATTACTAAGAGGGGGGGTGAATCAGTAATGAGAAATCTTAGTACTTTTAATCACAATATATACTTTAACAATAATCAACAGTTTATCATTAACATTCAATATATCATTAGAAAGATAACCATAAACAACATCACATTACAATAGATACATAATACACCAAAATTTATGTGGAAACTCAAATAGGAGAAAACCATAGAATGATTTTATTATATATTAAAATAATACATTCATTGGAACCACCAACTTTTGATTCTCCAACTACAACTGGAAGGTGACTCCAACCACCTGTTCTTAGGATCCAACTTGAAGGAAGATACAACCCCCTAAATTCTCTGGCTCCAACCATAAGGAGGCTACAACCCCCTAAGTTCTTCGGCTCCAACTGAAAGTTGGCTAAACCCACCTATACTTTCCCCATCCAACCTCCCTATAATAAAAATGCAGACCAATTGTCGCTATCACAAACCATGCCATTTTCACTGCCACTATCACTTTGTCTCTATCATTGTCACTCGGTCACTGTCACTGTCACTATGTCACTATGATTCAGATCTCAGGGGATGAGATCTAGATGGATTGAATTCCGAGAGAGGAGGAGCTTAGACATTCCAATATCTCATGAAAACAAGCATGGAAAAAAACATGTAAATGAAGTACTCGGGAGGTGAGGCTCAAAGAGGAGCCTCACCTCTAAAACTAATTACTAGTAAATCACTCAGAGCTCAATAATCTCACAATGAATAATAGAAAATATGAGAGAATCCAAAATGATTAACTTGATATTACTAGAAGGCTAGGCCTTTATATAGAATTACAAAATGGTCCATTAGACAAAGTTAAAAATGTCTCGTTAAGTGAGTCTCTATTATTAGTATACTAGATCTAACTACCCAACTAACTAAGTAGTGGAAAATAAAATCCGATACAATAATGGAAAGATCTCATTAAATGAGTCTCTATTATTATAATAATAAATCTAACTACCCAACTAACTAAGTAGTGGAAAATAAAACCCAATACAATAATGGAGAGGTGGGACTCTCTTTGACCCATATGGGCAAATTGTCATTCCAATTAATTAATGAGGAGGTGAGCATCTCCTTGATCCACATGGAAACTCTATTAGCTTTATAGTTTTATGACTTTTGTATCCAAATTTAGACCATATACCCCCTAAAATTCGGACCATTCATGCCCCCTTATAAAATGAATGTTCCCATCATTTCACCCATGCTAAAAAGAGAAACCCCATTATGATTACAATGTGAAAATACCCAATGAAGAGAAGGGTTTTGTGTGGTTGATCGATAACCATGGGTTTGTGGCTGACCCATAACCTATTTGACAATGACATTGTATATGGGTAGAAAAATAAATAAATTTTAATAAAACACTAAAATTTAAAAAATAATATGGAAAAATCATGACTTTGGGGGCTATGAACATCCTTTTGCAAATATATTCATAACATCTGCTACAGGTGATGAAATCCAATTTCATCGAAGACCCATTTGAGATACTAAAGATATATTTCCATCAATATATGGAACTTATTCTAAGGTTTCCGACGGAGTGATAAAAACTAGGACAAATTTGAAGGACGCGTGACCACACGGGTTACAGACATCTGCTGCTTCAAACAAAGATATCTCATAAACCAGACAACATAATTAATTCCATGAAATATCCATTTGAGATATTGAAGACATATTTCTAGCCATATGTGGAACTCCTTATGTAGTTTTTTGAGCATGGAGAAAAATACCTTTGAATACAGTGGTATCCGGGGCCTCCTTAGGTCAAATACATGCTGAGATTCAATCGATGATATATTTCAAACCAGGAAGCCAAATGCGATTCTGAGAAATACCCGTTTGAGATATTGAAGAGATATTTCCATCCATATGTTGAAATTCATATGTAGTTTCCTGAGCAGGGATAAAATTATTGTTGAATATGGTGGTATGCGCGACCTTCTTGGGTCAAATACATGTTGAGATTCAATCGATGATATCTCTCAAATCAAGAATCCAAACGATATTCTGTGACATACACATTTGAGATATTAAATATATATTTCTAACGAGATGTGGTAGAGCCTATGAAATGTTTTGTAGAGGTCGTAGCACCTATTTTAAGTTGGTTGAGTGTAGAGAGCCACAAAGGATGGCAAGGGTTTGTAGAGAAGCATGGGTTGTTGTAGAGGTTGTGGAACCTTCGTGGGCAGCATGGACACCCTAAACATCTATTGAAAATGTTGCATACCAATGGATGTAGTGGATCCATGTATGGATGTATTGAATCCATGTATAGTTCTCCTTGTAATGGTGAACGAAGATCCAAGGGAAACAAAAAACCCAGTAGCGCCTATGGACCAACTATGATGCTTACAGTGTATGGTATGACAAATGGATTATGATAGAACCAAAAGGAGGTTGGTTATTGCTGAAAATGTTTGAACCCGCAGCATGCTTCAAACCCTTGTCTTTATGGAGAGAGTACCTACTGTGATACAACTGATCTAGATCTCGGGGGCTGAGATACAGATGGCTTGAATCCGGATAGAAGATGAGCTTAGATGTGACAATCTTGCATGAAAATAAGCATGGAAAACAAAAACATGTAAATGAAGTACTTGGGAAGTGAGGCTCAAAGAGGAGCATCACCTCTAAAACTAATTACTAGTAAATGACTCATAGCTAATTAATCTCACAATGAACAATAGAAAATATGGGATAAGCCAAAATGAGTAACTTGATATTATGAGAAGGCTTACTAGGCTTTTATATAGCATCACAAAATGGTCCATTGGACAAAGTAAAAAAGAGTTCATTAAATGAGTCTCAATTATTGGTATAATAGATCTAACTACCCAACTAACTAAGTAATGGAAAATAAATCCCGATACAATAATGGAAAGAACTCATTAGATGAGTCTCTATTATTATAATAATAGATCTAACTACCCAACTAAATAAGCAGTGGAAAATAAAACCCAATACAATAATGGAGAGGTGGGACTCTCTTTGACCCATATTGGAAACTTGTTAGCCCAATTAATTAATGAGGTGGGAATCCTCTTGATCCACATGGAAAATCTATTATATTTATAGATTTATGAATTTTGGATCCAAATATAGACCATATACCCCCTAAAATTTGGATCATTTCTTTCCCCTTAGAAAATGATGGTCCCCATGATTTCATCCATGCTAAGAAGAGAAACCCCATTATTGCAGCATTATGATTACAATGTGAAAATACCCAATGAAGAGAGGGTTTTTTTTTGGTTGACCGATAACCATGGGTTTGTGTTTGAACCATGGCCTAGTTAACAATGGCATTGTACATGGGTAGAAAAATAAACAAATTTTAATAAAACCCAAAATTTAAAAAATAATATGGAAAAATCGTGACTTTGGGGGCTATGAACATCCTTCTAGAAATATATTCATAACTCCTATTACAGGTGATGAAATTCAATTCCATCGAACACACATTTGAGATACTAAAGAGATATTTCCATCGGAATATGGAACTTGTTCTGAGGTGGCCCATGGAGTGAGAAAAACTAGGCCGAATGTGAAGGTCACACGACCACATTGGTTACAGACATGTGCTCCTTAAAGAAAAGATATCTCATCAAATAGACAACGAAATGCAATTCTGCAAAATACCAATCTGATATATTGAAGTGATATTTCCATCCATATGTCGGACTCCTTCTATTTTTTTCTGAGTAGGGAGAAAACACTTTTGATTATGGCAGTACACACGACCTCCTTGGGTCAAATACATCTTGATATTCAATCGATGATATCTCTCAAACCAGGAAGCCAAATGAGATTCTGTGAAATACCCATTTGAGATGTTGAATATATATTTATAATGATATGTGGTAGAGCATATGAAATGTTTTTTATAGGTTGCATCACCTATTTGAAGTTGGTTGAGTGTAGAGGGATGCAAAGGATGCCAAGGGTTTGTAGAGTAGCATGGGTTGTTGTAGAGGTTTTGGAACCTCTATGGGAAGCATGGACACCCTGCAAATTTGTTGAAAATGTTGCAGATCAATGAATGTAGTGGATCCATGTATTGATCTAGTGAATCCATATATTATTCTCCTTATAATGTTGAACGAAGATCCGAGGGAAAAAAAACCATGTAGTGCATGTAGACCAATTGTGATGCTTACAACGTATTTATCAGAAAATGTATTATGATAGTACCAAAAGTAGTTTGGTGATTTCTGCAAATGTTTGAACCTGCAACATGCTTCAAACCCTTTTTTCAATGGAGAGCGTACCTTCTCTGATACCACTGATCTGGATCTCGGGGGCTGAGATCTAGATGGCTTGAATTTTGAGAGAGGAGGAGCTTAGATGTGTTAATATTACATGAAAAGAATCATGGTGTTAGGGACCTAACCTCCCTAACCCCTCACGTAGGTAGAATAATATAATTCCATATAATAAAGGCCAATATTAATAAGGACTAGCAATAAGGAAGAATAAGTCAAATGTAAGAAGAACTAATAGAAGCTTCTGCTTCCAGAAAGATCTTCCTCTAGATTGTTATTTTGGATAGATAGAGTATAAATAGAGGTATAGGGTATGAGAAATCTTGTATTGGATATTATTGTAATAGAGTTCTTCTCTGTTGGAGGTTTCCCCCTCAAAGAGGCAAGTGAACATTGCTATTAGTACTCAAATTTCTCTTCCTGGTGTTATTCTGGTATTATTCCGTTATTGTTTTGATTATATCAATTCTTCTCTGCCTTTTCTAGCTAAAATATTTTTGTTATGCATACTATTTTGTATCTCGAATACTACAAGTGGTATGAGAGCACCTTCATCAGAATAAATTTGTGGTTTAATTTTTTTTCAGGGTAGAGACGTATTCTGACATCTTAAAACTACAAAGATCTGTCGTTACACGCATAAACCTGTGGTCAGTAATTCATACATGCAAGAAATACAAGTGGTACCTAAGAGCACATCTACTGTTCACCCTTGTAACCCATGTTGGTACCTCTTCGAGTGGTAGCGCATCAGACAAAAACTATATACGGATTGACCTAGATCTCCTGAAGCCCTCCATAGATAAATTGATTAGTCGCATGACTGCTATAGTGCCACCGAGAACAACACTCAGGAAGATACTCTCTAGTACCTGGGTATTCGGGTAGTATGGCTAAGGGCACGGTCTAGCCTCCTTAGTTGGTTCCCTAAGATATTGAGCTGAGTACTACTGTTGGACCCCACAAGTATATCATAGAGTTATAGCACAAGGAAAACCCTTATCTATAGAAACCTTGAATATCCTACCCCTAGGGATGAAAACAAAAAAACTAGAACATACAATATCTATTATCGTGCAACTGTGCCTTCTACATTTTGGTTGTGAAATTACTACACATTTCTTCCTGTTAAGAATTTGGGCATTTCGTTGTTGCAGTATTATTCATGTCAGAGTATAACTCTACCGGAGTAAAAAAAAAGTATAGTGGTTCCGCTCACACACCTATTTGGGAGCTATCCCACTAGGTTCCTCTCTTCATCCCGATTCAAGTGATACCTATCATTTTTAACAAAATTTGTTTTGTGGATTCGACCCATCTCCGACACCCTTATTTGGCTCCTATCCCTTTGGATTCCCCTTTTCTCCCTAATCAAAATGGTACCTATCGTTTGACACCCTTTTGCTCCATGGTCCCACCCACCCCTCCAGACCCCTTTTGTTTCCCCTATACCATTTTCTTTTTCCTTTGTCAAAATCACTACCACATAGGCCCAAGAACTCAATGCCTTGATTTCTGACAACCACTAGCACAAGGAAGACATCAAGAATATCAGTGCCAATATTAGCTCCATCAATTCAACTATTGATATCCTCAAGGAACAATTTTCCCACATCAAATACCTCAAGGAACAATGTTCCCACATCAAAGACCTCAAAGCACACTTCCTGGGCCATTCCCAGAACCCTTCCTCTTCTGAACATCCATCTTATTAATATGACCATGACTCTTCCCATTACCAAGGCCCTCATACTACCAACCATTTAGGTCATTTGACCAAGTTAAAGCTGTCTAGGATAGTGGAAGACTTTATTGTCACATTTGAGCACTTGGCTTTTAGAATGGATGGCATGTTAGATGCTTTCTTTAGGGAATGCTTTATCAATGGCCTAAAAGATGAAATCCATTCCCATGTTCTCATGACACCTCCAAACTTGGTTGGAAGATACTCAATGAGCCAAGGAATTCCAACATATTGGTTCCTAGACCCGCAAACCAAGGATGATTTTAAGGATGGAAATTTATTTTAAAATGTAGAAACCATGGTGAATCTTACTAATCCGTCATATGCCAACTATAAATGTTTGGAGATAATTTTGTAAAAAATTTCAAATTTCTAAGGATTTTATATATTTTTATAAAATTTTGGCGATTTTTAAAGTAAAATAATTTTATCCTATAGAATTTGGGCGAATCATTTTTAAAATAGCGAATCTCATTTTTGGAAAAACCATGGAAAATTATCTCATGAGCGAAATTTAGCCCCTAAAATCATCCCTGCCGCAAACCCTCCTTTCCTCCTTTGTCTAAACCCACCAATTTTTCCCCTCCTACAACTCCCCTCAAGATCCAGAAATTAACCAGGGTTGAAATGGTTGAACATCAACTCAAGGGTATTTGTTATAATTGTGATGAAAAATATTTTCCTAGACACACGTGTAAGGAACAAAATATTTTTATGGTTGTGACTGAGGTTTAAAGAAGATGTTGTTGTTTCGCCTGTGGAGGAACTACCACTACATTTTTAACTCACCCCACCATTTGACCCACCAGATGTTGACCCGGTGATTTCACTTAATGCCCTCATTGGCTTATCTACTCCCAAACTCTCAAATTAATTGGTTACATCAAAAATAGGAAATTCATCATCCTTTTGGACAGTTGTATCATCCATAACTTTATTCATAGCCACATTGCACAAGAAGTCAATTGTTACATTTGTGTCGTCAATAATTTTCAAATCTTGATTGCCAATGGTGGTTCCATGAAATGTGGGGGACGATGTGAAAATGTGTGACTCCAAATTGGTCAGTATCACCTAAAATCCCATATGTTTTCTATAGGCATGGGTGGTTTTGACATTGTTCTTGGTGTCGAATGGTTAGGCATTCTAGGCCCCATTCTCATGAATTTTAAGGACTTAACCATGCAATTCCAAAAAGAGAGACAATGGTATATGTTCCAAGGAATCACCGTAGGCTCCCCTCAGATCATCAGTTCCCATTGCATGGAAAATATCCTAAAAAAAGGTCATTCAGGAATTATATCCCAACTCCACTCCATTCATGTTGTTGAGACACCATCTATGCATCCCTACCTCCAATGTATTCTCTCCCACAACCATGTTGTTTTTACCACCCCCAAAGATATTCCCCCTTCTCATGGAGTCCATGATCATTCCATCCCTCTCATCTTGGGAAATATTCCTCCCAATGTTAAGTCTTACCATCATCCCTTTTACTAGAATAATGAAATTTAGAAAATTGTTCATGAATTATTAGAAGTCAGTGTTATCCATCCCAGTACTAGCCCCTATTCTTCCCATGTGGTCATGGTACTCAAGAAAGAAGGTACTTGGTGCATGTGTCCTGATTTCCACACCCTCAACAAACTCACAATAAAAGACAAATTCCTCATTCCTTTAATTGATGACCTCTTATATGAATTGATTGGTGCTAAGTACTTCCCCAAATTGGATCTACATTCTGGCTACCACCAGATTCGTATGAAAGAAGAAGACATTCCCAGGACTTTGTTTCGCACTCATGAGGCTCATTATGAATTCTTGGCAATTCCCTTTGGATTGTGTAATGATCCTTCCACTTTCCAAAGTCTTATGAATCATGTATTCCTTCATTTTCTCCATCATTTTGTCTTAGTTTTGTTTGATGATATTCCCATCTACAGTAAAACTTGGCCATCCCATCTCTGCCATGTGAATCAAGTTCTCCATCTACTCTCTAAACATCAAATTTTCCTCAAACAATACAAATGTTCCTTTGGTGTCTCAGAAGTGGAATACCTGGGTCATATTATCGAAAAGGATGATGTCTAAGTGGATACTAAGAAAATTGAATATATGCAATATTGGCCTCACCCTAAAAATCTTAAGAGATTGCATAGTTTTATGGGTTTAATAGACTAGTGTAGGAAGTTTATTTGTAATTATGGAAAGATTATCACTCCTCTCACTTCCCTCCTTAAAAAGAATGATTTCACTTGGACTTCAGTTGCATATCATGCCTTGCAAGCCTTAAAATATGCTATGTGCTCGACCCCTATCCTATCTCTCACAAAATTCAAAAATACATTTGTATTGGAATGTGATGCTTCCAGGAAAGGAATTGGAGATTTCCTCATGCAAGATGGAAGTCCCTTGGCCTTCACTAGAAAACAAATTTCAGAGAGACATTTGGGCCAATCCATTTATGAAAAGGAAATGTTATTTATTCTACATGTTGAGGATCTCTAGCATCCTTTTTATTTGGGTTAATGATTCCAAATCAAAGATGATCACCAGAGTCTCAAGTATTTCCTAAAACAATGAATTCCATCCCTGACACAACAAAAATGGGTCACCAAGATATTTGGCTATGATCATTTACAAGAAGGGGAAGGAAAATGTAGTGGTAGATGATCTTTCCCATAAATATGAAGAATACAAGTCCCTTTTCTCCCTCTCCTTCATTGTACCAGATTGGCTTCAAGTTGTTCATTAGGAATGGTTGCAAGACCCCATAATTTCTAGCCTACTCCACCAATTGAAACACAATTATTCATTTTATTCAGGTTACTCTTGGCATAATGAAGAGCTTCACTAAAAAGGCCATTTGTATTTATGCAAGCAATCCAAACTTAAATCCATAGTTCTTTCTTAACTTCATGCCTCACCCATTCTCGGGCATTTGGGGTTTACCAAAACCTATGAATGGGTCAAACATTCTTTTTTTTGGGAGGGTATGAAACAAGATGTCCGTAGATTTGTGTTTGAATGTGAGGTCTATCAATGAAACATGGGAGAAAATTTCAAAACCCCAAAAACACTCCAACCACTTCTGATTCCCCCTGCTATTTGGCGAGATATTTCTATGTATTTCATTGTGGGATTACCTAAATCGGGAAATAAGTCATCCATCATGGTGGTAGTAGATAGTCTCTCCAAATATGCTCATTTTTGTGCTCTTCAACACTCATTCACAACTTCCATAGTGGCTCAAATATTCATGGATAATATATTCAAGCTTCATGGCATGCCTAATTCTGTTGTCTCTGACAAAGACCCCACTTTCACCAACAAATTTTGGCAAGATTGTTCAAGCTATAGGGCACCCAATTTCATCTCAACACTGCTTATCACCCTCATATGGGTGGCCAGACTGAAGTTATCAACAAGAGTTTGGAAACATATTTAAGGTGTTTTTCATCTGAGAGGAAACATTGGTGGGCTCAATGGTTACCCCTAGCTGAATGGTGGTAAAACACATCTTACCATACAACTACTCGCATGACTCCTTTTGAAGCAGTCTATGGCCAAAATCCCCCATCAATTCTCTCCTATATTCCATGGGTCTTGAAGGTTCAGGAGGTTGAAAAAAATATTATATTCTGCAAGGCTATTCTTTGTTCCCTCAAATACAATTTGGTCATGGCTTAGAATCACATGAATATGTCAAAACCAAGGAAGGAGCATTGTACAACATGAATAAAAAGGGTTTTCAGGTATTTGTGTGGCACTGCTAGCTATGGATTGTGCTATGAAGGAAGATTGGGATTGGACAGAGTGGTGGATATACATGGATTTGTGGATATAGACTTGGCTAGAGATCTGGATCGTGGTAGATCTACTAGTGGGTATGTGTTTAACCTGTTTGGAGGAGAAATAAATTGGATGAGAAAAGGGCAGGCTGTAGTGAAATTTTCAACTAGAGAAGCTAAATACATGGCATCCACTCATGCAAGTAAGGAAGTAGTATGGTTACAAAGATTGTGTTTAGGTATTGTGTTGGTAGAGAAAGTTGTAAGGATATATTTTGACAGTTAGAGTGCAATTTTTCTGGCAAAGAACCTGGCTTATTGTTCAAAGACAAAGCATATTGATATTAAATATCACTTTGTGAGAGACATGATTGAAGAGAAAAAGGTATCGTTGATGAAGGTGGACACTTTGAAGAATGTTGCAGACTCATTAAGAAATATGTAAGAACTAAGAAGTTCTCTTGGTGTAGAGGATCCATGGGCATTGTTGCCCTGGATTTTTTATTATGTAACCCTATAACCCCCTGTATGCAAACAAAACAACAAGTGGGATAATGTTGGGTATGTGTTATATTCTTTGCACGAGTAGTAGTGTCTGAGAGTTGCGTCAGGTGTGCAGGGGGGTTAGAGGGGGGGCGCTAGGCCCCCTCTTGGGGGGTGTAGGGGGGCGAAGCCCCCTTGTGCAAGGGTTCATGGGTAGGGCCCTCAAAATTTGTTTTTCTGCCTCGGGAAACATGTCACATATTTAGGTGCTTTTTTGGCACATGGTTTTTTGCTGATGGTTTTCTATTTCTGTTTAAGGAATTAGAGTTGTGGACTAATCTAGGTCATTGGGTTAGGTTTTTGGATGTCAATGGCTCATACATGTATATTGTATTGTAAACAATGTATCAGTATGAATGAACATAGAATATCTTGGTTTTCTCGGTTTGGGTTTCCAGGGGAAAAATATCTGTGTAATGTTTTTATTTTCCATTGTAAATTTTTTGTTCTTTTATTGAAAATTTGTTTGTTGTAAATATTGTACAAGGTTAGAATCTACACACTCTGACTTCTCCTTCTGTTTATATTTCTTTTTTACCTTATTGGATGTCTTCAATGTTGCTTCCTTCGTGAATGGATTGTCTTGGTTTTTCCTCATACCGTAAGCTGTGAGTATCCCATGTAGATGATCCATGCTCAAGGTGTCTATATATGCTCTTTCTTCTAGGGCTGAAATATTTGGATCATATCTCATAGGTAGAGACCTCAACACCTTTTGAACAATGATTGTTTCCTTCATTTCTTCTCCCAAACATTTTATTGTATTGATTGTCTCATCAAATCGTAGAAAGTAAGAGGAAATGTTTTCATCTTCCTTCATCTTCAATTGTTCGAACTTGGCTCTAAATGTTTGAAGTTTGGATTCTTTAATTTTGGCATCTCCTTCGTAGATATTATTCAGTTTGTCCCAGATTGTTTTACAAATTCATAGTGCACAACCTTGGTGTATACTGATTCATTTAAAACTTTCAGGATAGCATTTTTATCTCTAGAATCATTGTATTCAAGTTTCTTTCAATCCTTATATGTCGGGGGAGTGGCTGGTGCTTTGTATCCATATACTACTGCTCTCCAAACATCTAATCCATGTGCATGTACATATGTTTTCATTTGTTTGTTCCATAAGTCTTAGTTTTGACCATCAAACTATGGCACCCGAATCCTAGCATAGTCCATGATCTCCTTCCAGTGGTTACGCTTCTTTCTGAAGGACCTGATCCGATACCAATTGTTGGATTACTAAGAGGGGGGGTCAATCAGTAATGAGAAATATTAGTACTTTTAATCACAATATATACTTTAACAATAATCAACAGTTTATCATTAACATTCAATATATCATTAGCAAGATAACTATAAACAACATCACATTACAATAGATACACAATACACCAAAATTTATGCAAAAACTCAAACAGGAGAAAACAACAGAATGATTTTATTATATATCAAAATAATACATTCATTGGAACCAACAACTTTTGATTCTCCAACTACAAATGGAAGGCGGCTCCAACCCCCTGTTCTCAGGATCCAATTTGAAGGAAGCTAAAACCCTGTAAATTCTCTGGCTCCAACCATAAGGAGGCTAAAACCCCCTAAGCTCTTCGGATCCAACTGAAAGGTGTCTAAAACCACCTATAATTTCCCCGTCCAACCTCTCTATAATATAAATGTAGACCAATTGTCACTATCACAAACCATTCCATTGCCATTGCCACTATCACTTTGTCTCTATCATTGTCACTCGGTCACTATCACTGTCACTATGTCACTGTGATCCAGATCTTAGGGGATTAGATATGGATGGCTTGAATTTTGAGAGAGGAGGATCTTATACATTCCAATATTTCATGAAAAGAAGCATGGAAAAAATAATTTAAATGAAGTACTTAGGAGGTGAGGCTCAAAGGGGAGCCTCACATCTAAAACTAATTACTAGTAAATCACTCAGAGCTAAATAATATCACAATGAATAATAGAAAGTATGAGAGAAGCCAAAATGAGTAACTTGATATTACTAGAAGGCTAGGCCTTTATATAGAATTACAAAATGGTCCATTAGACAAAGCTAAATGCATCTTGTTAAATGAGTCTCTATTATTAGTATAATAGATCTAACTACCCAACTAACTAAGTAGTGGAAAATAAAACCCGATACAATAATGGAAAGATCACATTAAATGAGTCTATATTATTATAATAATAAATCTAACTACCCAACTAACTAATTAGTGGAAAATAAAACCCAATACAATAATGGAGAGGTGGGACTCTCTTTGACCCATATGGGCAACTTGTCATCCCAATTAATTAATGAGGAGGTGGGCATCTCCTTGATCCACATGGAAACTCTATTAGCTTTATAGTTTTATGACTTTTGCATCTAAATTTATACCATATACCCCCTAAAATTTAGATCATTCATGCCCCCTTATAAAATGAAGGTCCCCATAATTTCACCCATGCTAAAAAGAGAAACCCCATTATGATTACAATGTTAAAATACCCAATGAAGAGAAGGGTTTTGTGTGGTTGATCGATAACCATGGGTTTGTGGTTGACCCATAACCTATTTGACAATGACATTGTACATGGGTAGAAAAATAAATAAATTTTAATAAAATACCAAAATCTACAAAATAATATGGAAAAATCGTGACTTTGGGGGCTATGAACATCCTTTTGCAAATATATTCATAACATCTGCTACAGGTGATGAAATCCAATTTTGTCGAAGACCCATTTGAGCTACTGAAGAGATATTTACATAGGTATATGGAACTTATTCTAAGGTTTCCGATGGAGTGATAAAAACTAGGACGAATTTGAAGGGCACATGACCACACTGGTTACAGACATTTGTTTCTTAAAACAAATATATCTCATAAACCAGACAATAGAATTAATTCCATGAAATACCCATTTGAGATATTGAAGACATATTTCCAACCATATGTGGAAATCCTTATGTAGTTTTTTGAGCATGGAGAAAAATACCTTTGAATACAATGGTACGCGAGGCCTCCTTAGGTCAAATACATGTTGAGATCCAATCGATGATATATTTCAAACCATGAAGCCAAATGCGATTCCGAGAAATACCCATTTGAGATATTGAAGACATATTTCCATCCATATGTTGAAATTTGTATGTAGTTTCCTGAGAAGGGATAAGATTATTGTTGAATATGGTGGTATGTGAGACCTCCTTGGGTCAAATACATGTTGAGATTCAATCGATGATATCTCTCAAACTAGGAATCCAAACGATATTCTGCGACATACCCATTTGAGATATTAAATAGATATTTCTAACGCGATGTGGTAGAGCCTATGAAATGTTTTGTAGAGGTCGTATCACCTATTTTAAGTTGGCTGAGTGTAGAGGGCCACAAAGGATGTCAAGGGTTTGTAGAGAAGCATGGGTTGTTGTAGAGGTTGTGGAACCTTCGTGGGTAGCATGGACACCCTAAAAATATATTGAAAATGTTGGATACCAATGGATGTAGTGGATCTATTTATGGATGTAGTGAATCCATGTATAGTTCTCCTTGTAATGGTGAATGAAGATCCAAGGGAAAAAAAATACCCAGTAGAGCTTATGGACCAACTATTATGCTTACAGTGTATGGCTTGACAAATGGATTATGATAGAACCAAAAG
This sequence comes from Picea sitchensis, assembly GCA_010110895.2. Classification (NCBI taxonomy): domain Eukaryota; kingdom Viridiplantae; phylum Streptophyta; class Pinopsida; order Pinales; family Pinaceae; genus Picea; species Picea sitchensis. Next base: position 48,185 of record SNQJ01S0028434.1, on the reverse strand, counting down.
GAGGTTGGTTATTGATGAAAATGTTTGAACCTGCAACATGCTTCAAACCCTTGTCTTGATGGAGAGAGTACCTGTTGTGATACCACTTATCTGGATCTTGGGGGATGAGATACAAATGGCTTGAATCCTAATAGAGGATGAGCTTAGATGTGACAATCTTGCATGAAAATAAGCATGGAAAACAAAAACATGTAAATGAAGTACTTGGGAGGTGAGGCTCAAAGAGGAGCATCACCTCTAAAACTAATTACTAGTAAATCACTCATAGCTAATTAATCTCACAATGAACAATACAAAATATGGGATAAGCCAAAATGAGTAACTTGATATTATGAGAAGGCTTACTAGGATTTTATATAGCATCACAAAGTGGTCCATTGGACAAAGTTAAAAAGAGTTCATTAAATGAGTTTCAATTATTGGTATAATAGATCTAACTACCCAACTAACTAAGTAATGGAAAATAAATCCCGATACAATAATGGAAAGAACTCATTAGATGAGTCTCTATTATTATAATAAAAGATCTAACTACCCAACTAAATAAGTAGTGGAAAATAAAACCCAATACAATAATGGAGAGGTGGGACTCTCTTTGACACATATTGGAAACTTGTTAGCCCAATTAATTAATGAGGTGGGCATCCTCTTGATCCACATGGGCAATCTATTATCTTTATAGATTTATGAATTTTGGATCCAAATATAGACCATATACCCCCTAACATTCAAATCATTTATTTCCCCTTAGAAAATGATGGTCCCCATCATTTCACCCATGCTAAAAAGAGAAACCCCATTATCATAACATTATGATTACAATATGAAAATACCCAATGAAGAGAAGGTTTTTTTTTGGTTGACTGATAACCATGGGTTTGTGGTTGAACCATAACCTAGTTGACAATGGCATTGTACATGGGTAGAAAAATAAACAAATCTTAATAAAATCCCAAAATTTAAAAAATAATATGGAAAAATCATGACTTTGGGGGATCTGAACATCCTTCTGCAAATATATTCATAACTCCTTCTACAAGTGATGAAATACAATTCCATAGAAGACCCATTTGAGATACTAAAGAGATATTTCGATCGGAATATGGAACTTGTTATGGCGTGGCCCATGGAGTGAGAAAAACTAGGCCGAATGTGAAGGTCACATGGCCACACTAGTTACAGACATGTGCTCCTTAAAGCAAAGATATCTCATCAAATAGACAACAAAATGCAATTCTACAAAATACCCATTTGATATATTGAAGTGATATTTCCATCCATATGTTGAACTCCTTCTTTTTTTTTTGAGTAGGGGAAAATACTTTTGATTATGGAAGTACGTGTGGCCTCCTTGGGTCAAATATATGATCTGATTCAATCGATGATATATTTCAACTGGGAATCCAAATGAGATTCCGAGAAATACCCATCTGATATATTGAAGAGATATTTCTATCAATATGTGGAATTCCTTCTATAGTTTCCTGAGGAGGGGGAAAAATACCGTTGAATATGGTGGTATGCGCAGTCTCCTTGGGTCAAATACATGTTGAGATTCAATCGATGATATCTCTCAAACCAAGAAGCCAAATGAGATTCTCTGAAATACCCATTTGAGATATTGAATATATATTTATAATGAGATGTGGTAGAACATCTAAATTTTTTTTTATAGGTTGCATCACCTCTTTGAAGTTGGTTGAGTGTAGAGGGACACAAAGGATGCCAAGGGTTTGTAGAGTAGCATGGGTTGTGGTAGAGGTTTTGGAACCTCTGTGGGAAGCATGGTGTTACACATGATTTTGGTCATCTTGGTGATGTATTGACAATAGTGTACTTAGGCTCCCAACAAGAACTTTCTCCTGAGAAAAGTGGCATTTATCTCCTTCCAGAAAACATATTTTCAAAGTGATTTCGCAGGCTACATATGGCCTAGGGTGTGAGAATGACCCATTCTCGCAGGCCACCTTCATATAGGGTATGAACTTCTCACAGGTTTCTCTATACACAGGGTGTGAACTTGTTTTTAAGCTTGGAAAAGAGAAGAAGTCTCGAGGGTTCTAGAAGGTAATCTTCTAGAAAATGAGTTGGCATTCGTATGGTTGTCATTTTACTAGCTTCTTTGATTTGGTGGGATCATTCTCATCCATCTAACCATCTCACCCTCTCCTATATATTGAAAGGATTCTCATGTAAAAGGTTAATAAAAATTAATTGAAGAATTGGTGAAGGAATTGTGTGAAGAACCCTGCTTGAACAGAAGCTTGGAGACTTTAGTAGGTCTATCAAGAGGAATTGGATCTTCTTCATGCAAGTACATAGCAAGTGTGTGTGTTGGAACCAAGAGTCACTGAAAGGAAGCTTGTGACATCAAGGCGATCAGGTTGTATCTTCTACTTTCGATTAATATGATACAGCGGCATGTCCTTTTCCCACAAAGTCATTCTTACTTTATTGTGTAATTCCTTGATCATATGCATAAGTTGATGATTGAATACATTTTTCTATCTTCACTTTGGTTGGTTTGTGTTGTCTTGGTCTTGACCTCACGAGAGCACCGAAGAAAAACAGGAGCAACAGAGACTTAAGGAAGCGATACAGAGGTATGTCACTTGTTCCTCCTTACTAGCCAATTCAATGGTCATAACTTAGGGAAAGAGTCATGTCTTGTCATGTTTTGTTCTAGATCTAGGTGGATCTAGGGAGATATGTTAGTGTCTGCACCTACCGATTAGTCTGATAACAAAATTGGCTACTCCACTGGGGATACAACCCATTTTTTAGTGGTTTTTGGTGTTTTTCCTTGGCCATTTTCTCTTGCCTTACCTTTATTCATTTATATCAATCTCTGAGTCTTCAGGAAACTCTGACAGACTCCCTGGATCCAGAAGTCCCTTCAAATTTTTTGTCTTTTTCCAAATGTTTTCCTAGTTTCAGGCCTTCTCGCACTGAACCCCTTAGTGGCTTGCGAGAACCCCTTGAGCCCGCACTCTGCCTTTCAGTCCAGTGTGATATTCTCACACTCTACTTGAGGTCAACTTGTGAGAATGATCCATTCTCGCACTGTACATTACTGATAGCCTGAGAACCCTTTTTTAAAATTTTTGGATTTAAGGTTTTGGTATGCTCAGATGCCCAGATCTGTATAGGTGTCTGAAAATAACTTCTTGGACCATTGGTTGATTGTTTCTTGACTTTGGATTTTGTGCACGATCTGTCTTCAGAAATCAAAGGCTCTTCTTGTCCATCTTTTTCTCAACTCTCATCTCTTGACTTTTCTGAACAAGGATATAATCTCTGATCCTGGATTCGGAGTACTTGTTTGGTTAGGAGCCGATGATCAGTTTGAAAGTTGGGATTGTTTGTCTTTCTCATTTGCTCATTACTTGGAAAATCATTGTTCTCATGCAATTGAAAAGACTAGTCTTGTCTGCTTGTCATTTTTTGTCTCCATTGAAAGATTGGTTTGGGTTTTGTTTATTGCTTATTCGTTAGTTATTGGTTTTCCTTAGTTTCACCACCATGGTGGTTATTTTTGAAAAGTAAAAAACATTTTTCTTTTTAAAAGAATTTTCATTTTGAAAATATTGGAAATCAATCATTGAAATAGAACAAATAGAGAATTGCCATTGTTACATGATTCGTTGAGATTGCATTTTAAAGGAGATTGCATATCGTAGTTCAAGATTATTCCAGAAAACTTCTCTTTTCCTCCTATACATAGGATTCATCGAACAAAAATCGATATCTTTCATTCCTATCTATGCATTGCTGGATCAGAGTCTCACACAACATCGGTTTCATCTCCGTTTCCTTTGAGTAACAATAGCCCTTAATAATATTGCGCAATTTTAAAATTTAACTAGTAAATCTTTTCTAGGACTCTATTACACCAACAATTAGCTAGGCTAGAGCTTTGGAATAGGTAGAGAGATACACTCTCCAAAGCAAAAAACACACAATAGAATCTTGTGTTAAGGAGTGTCAAATTTCATTTACAACATTTTATCCTAGGAAGCCCTTCTCACACAAGGGTCAAACCCGAGGTCGCATTGATATTGACAGAGTTACTCACCCTGCTTTGTTGATATCGGTGTAGAGATTGCATGTATTACGGGGGTCACTTGGAGGTATACCCACAATGATGAGTGGAAGCCTCTCAAGTTGATTTTGGGCTAGATACCCTGCCCTTACATGTGGACCGGACTGTCGACTGTCCCCCCAGGATTTATTGTTGTCAGTGGTAACCTTAGCGACCTATGTTCTTAGGGTCTTATAGAAGGTGACTGTGAAGGGGCAAGTCTTCACGGTACCTATAATCGATGTTGTCCAAACTCACTCAGGCTCCTTGGAGGTATACCCACGATTATGTGTGGGAGCTTGCACTAGGGTGTAAGTCCGTTAAGCAGGTCGTCAATGTAACTTTTCCACCCTAGCCCAACCCCTTCTCATCTCGTTGTTGCGACGTTGGATTTCATCACCAACTAGTAACTTCAGAATTAGAAGGTCTTGTTTGCTTGGTGTTGTTTCCTAGAATTTTTACTAGCGCGTGTTGTTTGTTTACCCAAGTTGACCACAGGATTTTCTTCATAAGTTGGTAACTCATTCACAATAGACCCTCCATGTCATTCACGTAGAATGCAGGGCTTACCTCTAGAAAATATGGAAGGTTCTCAACCCTTGCCTACAAGCTCAACAAGCTCACCAGAGGGCTCTCCTCAACAGAGTGAAGTCCAAGACGTCACCACTCCTCAAGTGGAAAGAAATAACTCTCTAGAACGGTTCCAGATTACCAATTCTCGAGAGGACTTTCAACTTCACCTCAATTTTGAGAGACGTATTATGCGAGTGAATTCTTCCGGAGACTTAGTTGTTTTGTCTTCTAGATCACTGACTGGACTTTTTCTAGGACCTGAGGGCCAAGATCCTTTTCGGATTACTGGAATTTTTAGACAGGATCTCTTTGGTTCAAGAGTAGGCATTGATATCACCATCTCATCTACGTTCCCCAAAACTTCTGACCCAGATGCAGTACCTTTTACTACTGCTTATTATTTTCCTGGTACAGAAGCTCCGTGAGCTTACCACATCTTGACCCTCCCTTTACAAATAGTCCATTACATAGATACTACAAGTATTCACATGGGGATTATAGTGGCTATTCAAGCCCCCATTGGCACACCGCTCTCGTCGAGTGTCACCCCGACACTTTCACCTGGATACCATGCGTTGAATGCTTCTATTTCCACTCCTACGCGAACCCCATCTAGAACTCCTAGTGGTCTCTCTTCTTCTAGGAACTCTCCTCCCAGTTTCATTCTGACACTTCCTCAACCCCCTTTCGAAGGACCTTTTCAATCCTCTATCAGTGGCACCAATCCTAGTGGCACCATCCCGTCATTCACACCAAATTACTAGATTCCTGTTGGTGGACAATTTCACCAAGGAGGTTTAACTCAACCCCCCCTTGTAGGGAAAATTCCTATTGGAACACAAATCCCAATTGAAACACAACCCCCAATTGGAACTCAACCCCAGATTGAAGGACAACCCCCACCGACCCCACCCTATGGACAAAACATACCTCCATCCTTGGACCAGTATTGGAACCATCTGATACAACATAATCCTCAATCGACTGGGGGGAAACAGCCTCACGTTATGTCCATTATACCCTTTAGTATAGGCCAACCATATCCAGGTACGTCCAATCCTATTTGGGGCTCGAATACTCAAACTCACGTCCCTGTTCAAGGATATAATCCCATGAGCTACTTTCCTCCACAACAACCACCGAATTTGCCTGGGTCTTCGCATTATATGTAGACTGCTTATGGTCCCACTAGTTTACCGATGGGACTCCCTCCCCAAAGCCACTAGTACTCGCATGTGAATAGACAATTACCCTTCTTAGCCACTTTGGATCTTCTAGATCTGTCGAGGATTTTAATCAATTAGATCCGTCACTCTCCCCAATGGCCCACTATACCTGCTAAGATACCGTCTGACATCCCTAAATTCGATGGAAAAGCAGGAGAGAACCAGAACAATCACGTCATGAATTTTCACCTCTAGTGCTCATCCAAATCCTTGATGGATGACTCTATACATTTACGTCTTTTTCAATGAACTCTCACAGGTTCTACTGCGAAGTGGTATATAGAATTACCACAAGGTTTCTTTGCCAACTTCAACACCCTAGATATGGATTTCCTCACCCAATACCAGTTACCGATCCATTATGAAATGGGGACCAAGATTTTGATTTCTTTCAAACAAAACAAAGCCACTCATATAGCCGATCACATTCATGAGTGGATATGGAGACAACGTCTCATCAAACTTGAACTTCCCGATCAGTCGTTGGCAAAGTGGTTCACAAAATCATTTGTGAATGACATCAGTCATGACATCGCCATGGGTGGAGTTGTCATGGAAGAACATGCCATAAGTCGTGCTCAATACCTTGACCTCGTTTACTCACAAATGGGTACTATTTACGACTTACTCCCTGATGCACCTCATCCTTCCACTTCTTCCACTTCAACTACTCCAGTTGCTTCTCATGCAGTTGATGGTGTGATTGTCACTTTCCATGCCCAACCACATTCTTCTTCAAGCAACAACCCCAAACCCATTTCTTTTAATTTTCAAAATGCTCTGTCTCCTACCCCTCCCACCGACAAGACTTTTGAGGTAAATATGGTTCAATCTACCCCAGCCAGTAAAAACAAATCCAGAAAGGGAAAGGGTAAGAATAAGGAGGAAAAAAATACTTCGCAAGCAGAGAAAACCAAAACTCCACATGTTGATGATAAGGATAAGTGCAAACCCCGATACCCTTGTATTATATGTGGTGATGATCACTACATGAAGGATTGTCCATGACACGTCAAGGTTACTAAGTTCCTTCAAGGGGCCCTGAAACCACCCACTCCAGTCATTTTGTCCCAATCCTTCCCCTCTCAATAACAGGCCCAATTGGTCATTCATGACTAACCTTCCCCTTCCACTACATCCTATGTATTAATGTGTAATAGTGATTCAAAGAAGAATGACATCGCACTTACCACTCGAGCCAAAGATTATTCTCCCTCTAAGGAGAAGGTTGATGTTATACCTCCTTCAGTGGTCCAACCATCTCCCATGACTCCACCTACCAACGGTCCTCTTCATCTCGAACGACTGAGCCTTGAAACAGTTCTTCACTCCCCTCCAAAGGGCGTCGTTCAAAAATCGGCTTTCAATCCTCATGCTTGTGCTGCCCGCTTTCAATCCTCATGCTTGTGCTGCCCAAAACTACAACATTGTTGAAGATCTGGCTCAAGAACCTTCCATGATGTCAGCCCTCGAAGTCCTTCAAAGTTTTCCCACACAATGGAAGGCACTGTTGAAATCTATCAGTGGAATCGACCTGACAGATATGAATTTAATAATTTTTTACTTAGAAGATCACATTCCAAGGTTACCCCCTCAACTAGCATTCCAAATCTAAGTGTTTGTCTCCGACAAAAACATTTGTAGAACCATTATTGACGAGAGTGCCTCGACATGTGTCATGTCTGTTACCTGCTGGAAAGCCATCGGCTCTCCCTCTTTGATTGAATCCCATAACACACTCAAAGCCTTCAATAGCTCCGGTTTTAAGCCTTACGGTGTCCCTCCTTCATTGCCAATCATGCTAGAAGGCTAAATATTCCAAGTCAAAGTGGAAGTCTTTGATGCTCCTCTCAATTACAATATTTTGCTTGGCTGTAGATGGATCGATTCCATGCGCGTAGTTGTGTCAACAATTTTTCATGTTGTACGTTTCCCACATCAAGGAAAGGTAATTACCGTCGACTAATTAGCCTTCTTTAACTCGGATACGCGTACTGGCAACATACCGTTCATCGCTAAAACCCCTTCGAGTTACGAGAACATCGGTGTGGGTCTTCTCAAAGACTCTTCGTTAATGGGTACCTTCCCCATTACACCACCCAATGTTCCACACTCATCTGTCGCTTCAATCAACATGATATCCACCTCGATTCATGGAACCCCTGTGTCTCATGACCCATGGATGGTACCCGACCCCGACGATCATCTTCGTTATGGCGATGAAATTCCTTTGAGTCCGGTCGAATCTACCTATCAGGCCGTTAAATTGGAAACCCCTTATACCCCCTCTCTTGGTGAGTTATCTCCAGATCCTTTCCACGTCATTTTTCCCACGGACGAGATGATTATGTTTGTCATGGAAGACACCCCTTGGAACAATGGACATCACCATTCCATCCTCTTCCTGGAACAACACACCATCGAGAGCTACCAACGGATCTCGACCCCATCGACCGTTGTCATCATTTCAATCGTTCCCAAGTCCACACACAATTTGTTTTGTGAAGGGAACTTAAGAAATATCTCACCCACTATTCCCCTCGACATATCCATCAAACCTAGAATTATCGAAAATGTGCATATCGAAGATTCATGTTCCCCTGATGAAATCGTCACCTATAAGTCTCTTTTAAAAAAATTTCATGACGTCTTCGCCTGGATCTATGAAGAAATGTCGAGCATCGACCCCAACATTGTGATACATGAGATCAAGACATACCCAGACGCTAAACCTGTTCGGCAATGCCTTTGTCCAATTCACCCACGTAAAGTGGCTGCTATTAATCTTGAAGTTGAGAAACTTCTCAAAGACAACTTTATTTACGTGGTGGCCCTCACTGACTGGGTTTCCAATCTTGTCCTGATCGACAAGAAACAAGGTACAATCCGTGTATGCGTTGATTATAGGGATATTAACAAAACTTGTCCTAAAGACAACTTTCCTACCCCCTTCATCGATCAGATTGTCGACGATTGCGCCAGAAGCAAAATATTCTCTCTGATGGATGGTTTCTCCGGATATAATCAAATCAATACTATTCCCGAGGATCAACACAAAACCTCTTTCATTTGTCCTTGGGGCACTTTCGCCTATCGGAAACTTACTTTTGGTCTAAAGAACGCTGGCGTAACTTTTCAGCGTGCCATGTCTTATGCCTTCCATGATATCAATCACATCGTGCAACCATATCTTGATGACTTAACCGCTCATTCTATGTGTTGGGTTGATCATCCAATCCACCTCCGAGCCATTTTCCTCCGCTGTCAATTTTACCATATACGCTTGAATCTTCACAAATGCGTTTTCTGTGTAGAATCCGGCCAACTTCTAGGATTTATTGTTTCACGTCAAGGGATCATGGTAGATCCTTTAAAGGTCGAGGAAATTCTCAATCTCCCTCCTCCTTCTACACTTTTCCAGTTACAAAGTTTGCAAGGGAAAGCAAACTTTCTTCTTCGTTTCATCCTGAACTACACTGAGATAACTCTTGGATTTATGCGACTACTCAAAAAGGGGTCTGAGTTCGAATGGGATACAATAAAAAAAAAAGCCTTTGAAGCTTTGAAACTATCCCTGACACATGCTCCGCTTCTCTTCCCCCCCGATTACAGTCGCGATTATTTCCTCTACCTCGCAGCCTCAGATTACACCATCGCTATGGTTCTCATCCAAGAGGATGATTCTCATGATGAACATGTTATCTATTACTTGAGTCAAAGTCTAACACCTACTGAAACTAAGTATTTACATGTCGAAAAACTGGCCTTGGCAGCCGTCCAAGCATTTCAACGTTTCTGGCACTATATCCTCTCTCACAAGACTACGATAATTTCTAACTACAACCCTATGCAACACATTCTCACACGTCAATTGATAGGGGGAAAATACTCCAAACGGATCATGATATTCTAGGATTTTGACTTGGAATTCGAACGAGCTAATTCCAAGAAGTCCTTATTGTTTGCCAAGTTGATATGCGACTTTCCCTACTCTGAAACAAAAAATGCAGTAGCCGATTCATTACCCGATGAATCCCTTTTCCTAATTAGTTTCGATGATCTTTGGTATGGTGATATCATCATATATCTCCAAACCCATATTTTCTAGCCCAATTTGTCCAGTACTGACCAGCGTCGAATACGCTACCAAGCCCATCAATATATCATCCTCGGGGATACTTTTTATCGTCATGGGATTGAATCAATTTTTCAACGCTGCCTCACATTCGACGAAGCTAAGAAAGCCTTAAATGAATTCCATTTTGGAGCCTATGGTGGTTATATGTCCAGGTATGCTACTTCCCATAAGATCTTACAAGTAGTGTATTTTTAGCCTTCTTTATTCAACGATTGCATAATCGTCGTCCAAAAATGCCATGCTTGCCAGACCTATAATCATAAGATACGATCACATCCCACTCCTCTTCACCCTGTGGTCTCCGTTGATCCCTTTGCGAAATGGGGCATCGATTTCATGACATGTCACCCCCACTCAGCTGGGGGGCATGGATACATTATTGTAGCCATAGATTATTTTACAAAATGGGCCGAGGCGATGCTGACATTTTACAATACTAGAAAGACAATAGCATTATTCATTTTCAATCACATCATAGCTCATTTTGGTGCTCCTCATGCTATCATCACCAATCATAGTAGCCACTTTAGAAACCTCATGATGTTCGAAATCACTGAAAATTTGGGTCTTCACCATGAAAAATCAACGCCCTATTACCCACAAGCCAACGGACAAGTCGAAGCAATTAATAAATTTCTCATAACCATGCTTCGATGAATGATAGGGATTCACAAAGCAAGTTGGCACACAATGTTTTTTTCAGCATTGTGGGCTTACCGGATGTCTGTTAAGTCCTCTACTAGGTTTACACCTTTCTGGTTAGTCTATAGTGTAGAAACCATCCTCCCGATTGAATGTGAAATACCCTCCTTAAAACTAGCCGTCGAGCTCCTACCAAACACTTCTGCCGAGGAAGAACATCTATTGTATCTCATGCAATTATATGAAACTCGACATGATGCTACCCTAGTCATAGAAGCCCAGAAGAAACGTGTCAAGGCCCAATATGACAAACATGTCAAGCCTCGTGTTTTCTCCAAAGGAGATCAGGTTCTCCTCTACGAACAAGATCGAGATATGCTAGGAGCTGGAAATTTCGAAGCCATGTGGCGAGGTCCTTATATCGTTAGATGAGTTTTGGAGAAAGGAGCTTACGAGTTAGTATATTATGATGGTATCCCTTTGAGTGAACCCAGAAATGGGTTGTACTTAAAGAAGTACTATGCATAAGATCACTTGTTCACAAGTACTTGTATTTTATTGTATCATACTTCTTGTGTGTTACTGTAGTATGCTTTTTCATTATCTGGTCTTTGCCATTATGTTACGTTGTGTTTGGTTTCCATATGTTGGAGTCTTCACTACCCCACATTGGCTTCACTAATGTCACTAGCCATAGTACTCAGAACCTTGCTTCTGCTACATGGGCAATTTACACCCCTACAAACGAACTTATCTATCTACGAGGTGTGTGCCTCGGCTGTGCAACCAACAATATTGAAGAGTATAACATCGTTATCAAATTTTTGATTGATGCTATCTCGCTCGGTATCCATCACTTGGTTTTGCGACTCAATTCATCACTCATAGTACTATAGTTAAGTAATGTTTATGCTATTCGAAGTCCTACTTTGTTACGGGTATATTTGTGAATTCGCCTCTTGGAATGTTATTTTGATTATATTGAGTATCAGCATATTCCTAGATATCTAAATACATTAACTGATGCATTAGATAACTATGTATTAGTCATACATTTGGGTCATTTATAAATCAATCACATCACAAGTATCACACAACACAAGATAAGCTGGTAGAAGCCGTATGTATATATAACGATCAAAAAAGTTTTTTACAAAAAACGTTATGTCCAAGGACCAAAATTTCAAAATCTGAAGCTCATAGCTTCTACAAAGTGACATCATGGATGAAGTTCACAGTAACACATGACTTCCCAAAAAACCCTACGAAGCACTCGGCCAACAGACTCTGACACTCCCACCGTATGATGCTAATAACATCGCGAGACCTCTCCAAGAGGCATGTCTGGAATGTCTGCAGTCAAACCCTCTAAGTTTTGTTCCACTGCCTCATAATATTCAACATCCCATCATGTCATTGGAGCCACCTCTCCTCATCACTGAATAGGAGAAGTACCCAGAGGTCGATAAGGCCCCATGTCTGTGTCATCAAAAAAGAATTTTTGTAATTAGACCTTGGACGAACATAAAAACATTTGCATATGATAAAATTCACAAAACAATTTAAAAAGTAAAAAATGTGTACTTCTTACCGAGATCCCCCCACTGAGTGCCCTTGGGAAGGGCCAAGTCTGGATCCCCTTGGAAGTACAACCAGACATAGGCATAATCATTGACCATCAACATCTGTGGTCGCAACCAGTCAAAGAAGGAATCATTGTATTTGATGATTGGTCCAGCCACATGTCGGGCCATGAGGTTACACCACCTTAGCATCCTCAGATCCTCTGGAGCTGGTAAACCCTACTCAACCTGCAACCTCAGCAAGGGATCCCTCTCAAGAAACAAGGACACCAACAATGACCCATACCCGAATTGCTTCAGGTCACCTCTCTTGCATTTAGTCAACTACCTCTTCATGCTACGAAGGACTGCGTCTAACCAGTTAAAGACCCGAGGCTCAGTACACTCTATGGCATATTGAAAGTAGCTCTGTAGTGCCATGTGTGGATCAGCGCTCCTAGCCATACGAGCAATGGTGAATAGAATAGTGCGAAGGGTCAAATCCTGGACCCCCCAAATGGCCACTTTTCCTTTGCTTCTTTCTGCCTCTGGAACACAGTACTGATGGCCGTATTCACTCATAGGCAGCCCACCACCTCGACACCAGTCAAGATAGCGTGGTACCCATGTCGTGACAGTCCTGTCAGGAAATAAACGTCCTCAATATCCAAGGACAATGTGTGGACCCCTACGTGGAATACTTGTTGGTCCACGTCCCACATAGGAACGAGGTACTCCAACAGCCTGACTTGGGCCCTCATGCCTGGGATCTGAAAGAATTTCAGGAGACCACAGTCTCGCAAGGCGGTAATGGTGCCTGGGTTATTCCTAGCAATAGAATCATCTTATTCATGCTCTCTTTCATGCCATTCCAGAACCATGGTGATGGCCAAATGCCTGCACAAGAACCATAAGCAGAAGGTTAGCAACTCTCTTACACCCTTGGTACACTTTTCATTGGGAAAACATCAAACAAAATTTTCATTTTGCGGTTCTCACAGGTGCCCCTTTGTCACAGTGTGAGGTTCTCGCAGGTGCCTTTGGGGCCACCTGTGAGAATGATGCATTCTCGCAGGTCCCATGTGGCTAGCCTGCAAGAATGCCTGAGCGCAAATTTTACCCCTAAAACAAGCTCAAAAACTTGAAATTTACCAATGAAAATAAAAAATTGAACCATGAAAAGATAGAAGACAAGGAGCTTACCTCACTTCCAGAGACGGTTCACCAAATGGTTGTTTTTACCTTCCGCAATCGAACACCGAAATTCAAGGGCAAAAGAGGGGTTTTGGGCTAAAATCTTGGAAAAGTTACAATGACTATGGTAAAAGAACTTTTACCAACTTATATTTACTTTTTTACCATTTTTTGGTTTTTATAATTGTTTTATTTATCAAACCTAATGCCTAATACCCCTATGAGTGCGAATTTTTGTAGACATGACGACTTAGATGTCCATATGCAGGGATATGGATATTTTCTCTTTTTCATTGCATGTTTAAGATTTTTTTTATTTTTTTTTTCATGGTTTTTTGCACAAAACCTTGAGCTTCGTCTTTGTCCGTTCTCACGCTCGAAAATACATGAGAATGTAATCAACCACACTTTTATCACTTTTTCAGGCTCAACAAGGTTATATGAAAAAGGAACCCCCTGGAGTCCTCTTTAGTCTCTTTTCAGACTCTCTAAACATGAAAAGATTGTCGAGCGATCTTGTTATTTTCACGCTTGTTAAAGTATTTGAAGAAAGCATCTGTTGGGCGATAATTTCTCTGTTTTTTGGTCTCATCAGACTATTTTATGAAAAAGGGACTGAGAGAGTTCGCTTTTGAGTGTTTTTCTAGACTCTATAATCATGAAAAAACTTTGAGTTTTCTATCTTTGGACTCGTTAAACAAACATCGAAAGACCCATCATGGGACCGAACCAGTCCTTCCTAGGGTTCGTTAAACATACTCTGAGGGATTCATCCAAAGGATAAGCTTACATAAACAAGCATATGTTATCCTCCTCAAGATTGCATAAAAATAAAAAGGTACTCGCCAGAAATGGTGGGGGAAAATTTGGGAAAGGGATATGTTTTTGTATTCATATTATTGGCAGTAAGTGTCGTTCTTGAACATGACACCCCCATTTTCATTATCTGAAGCCAGTTTGGGAAATCTATTTGTCTCTCATTCGACTTACTATAAGGTCATATCTTGAGTCGTCTCTGAGTTAGTGTTGCCAAATCATTGGTCGTGTCATTCATATGTTCAAGAGAATTTCATTCGAAACCTCTATTGAGTCGGCCATCTGCAGTTGTCCAGTCTCTCTGTGTCGGCCTTCCCTGTGTCTATTTCAACCTATATCATGCTCTGTTTCACCTTCAAAGTCTGTTACTCATTTCATGTCATCGATGGGGGATACATCAAGGCCCTCCTGTGATGAGTTTTGTTCCATCGACTCCAACTCATTATCCGGAAACAAGACTTAGAAATTATTTGGTACCTTGGAACTTACATGCCTCAATGGCAGGTTTCCTTGCTTTCGATAGTGGGTTTTCATCATTGACCCCTAATTGGGACATTCCTTTGAATGTTATACCTTGACTCATTTATTCACATTCGATGGATTTTACTAGTGTACCTTGGGATATATTGACATTAATGGTGATTTCCCTCGCACTTGTTAATGATTTCATCAATGGCTGGTAATCAAGTGGTTTCTACCATGTTCGACTTCAGCACATGTAATCACATGGTTAGATTCATACTTTTGGGTGACAGGATTGAAGACCTTATATCTCATCTCTTTGATCCAGGATACAATGGAATATGTATAATTTGTTGACACATAGATCCACTTTGTATGTCTCGTGGCTATGTCATCTTAATTTGAATCTTCATGCATGGATCCACAATGTATTCTTGGTGGCTATGAGATATTTTGATGGCATGGATCCACAGTGTATGATTGGTGGCCATGACCTATGTTTATGATGTCATATTTCTGTAATCTGAGTATGGGAATGCCTACCTCAGAACTAGTATGATATTATGCAGATGCTTGGTTGTTTGCAGGTTTCTGATTAGGTGCACTCTTGGTTTCCGACACACACATGCAGTTTTCAAAGTATTTCGGCTGTCACTAATTACAGACTCATACTTTGGGGGGAATTTTGTTACACATGATTTTGGTCATCTTGGTGATGTATTGACAATAGTGTACTCAGGCTCCCAATAAGAACTTTCTCCTGAGAAAAGTGGCATTTATCTCCTTCCAGAAAACATATTTTCAAAGTGAGTTCGTAGGCTACATATGGCCTAGGGTACGAGAATGACCCATTCTCGTAGGCCATCTTCATCTAGGGTGATAACTTCTCGCAGGTTGCTCTATACAAAAGGTACGAACTTGTTTTTAATCTTGGAAAAGAGAATAAGTCTCGAGGGTTCTAGAAGGGAATCTTCTAGAAAATGAGTTGGCATTCGTATGGTTCTTTACTGGTTTCTCTGATTTGGTGGGATCATTCTCATCCATCTAACCATCTCACCCTCTCCTATATATTGAAATGATTCTCATGGAAAGGGTTAAGCAAGATTAATTGAAGAATTGGTGAAGGAATTGTGTGAAGAACCCTGCTTGAACAGAAGCTTGGAGACTCTAGTAGGTATATCAAGAGGAATTGGATATTCTTCATGCAAGTACAGAGCAAGTGTGTGTGTTGGAACCAAGAGTCACTGAAAGGAAGCTTGCGACATCAAGGCGATTAGGTTGTATCTTCTACTTTTGATTAATATGATACAGCGGCATGTCCTTTTCCCATAAAGTCATTCTTACTTTATTGTGTAATTCCTTGATCATACACATAAGTTGACGATTGAATACATTTTTCTATCTTCACTTTGGTTG